>CM034361.1:5229916-5415165 GCA_019925275.1 Mytilus edulis
AGTCCCATGGGATTTTTTTTGTCCCATGGGACAACAAATATCCCATGGGACTACAATAATCCCATGGGACCAAAAAAAATCCCATGGGATTTAACCAAAATCCCATGGGATAATGGTAAATCCCATGGGATTTTGCCCTGTCCCATGGGATATTGAAAATCCCATGTTTTTATAATTCATATTGCAAAATAAATATGAAAGTAACAGTATAAAACCAATGAAATTATTGAATCCCATGTAATTCCGCACATTTTGGTTATATACATGATATTGTAGCTCTTGTTTGAGGCGGCGGCGGATTTGCAAATGAGTGTTTTGCAAATTAAAAGTGTCCAGTGTTACAACAATAAAATTGAGAAAGGAAATGGTGAATATGTCAAAGCGACAACCACCCGACCATAGAGCAAACAACAGCCGAAGGCAACCAATGGGTCTTCAATGTAGCGAGAATTCCCGCACCCGTAGGTGTCCTTCAGCTGGCCCCTAAAATATGCATAATAGTACAGTGATAATGGACGTCATACTAAACTCCGAATTATACACAAGAAACTAAAATTTAAAATCATACAAGACTAACAAAGGCCAGAGGCTCCTGACTTGGGACAGGCGCAAAATTGCGGCGGGGTTAAACATGTTTATGAGATCTCAACCCTCCCCCTATACCTCTAGCCAATGTAGAAAAGTAAAAGAATAACAATACGCACATTAAAATTCAGTTCAAGAGAAGTCCGAGTCCGATGTCAAAAGATGTAACAAAAGAAAATAAATAAAATGACAATAATACATAAATAACAACAGACTACTAGCAGTTAACTGACATGCCAGCTCCAGACCTCAATTAAACTGATAGAAAGATTATGTCTTCATCATATGAATATCAGGTACAATCCCTCCCTTTAGGGGTTTAGTATCATACTATCATAAAATATATGAGAAGAACATAACCCGTGTCATGCCAACAACTGTTTTTTTAGAAATAAATGTGTTTAGTTCTGATGCAAAGACCCTATCAGTGAATCAATGTTAAAGCCAAAATATGCAATCTTTAATGACCTGACAACAGTATCGTAACTATATCCCCTTTTAATAAGTCTATTTAAAGGTTTTGTTAGTTTCTGAGGAGAATACTGATATTTTTGTGCTTTATAAAGAATATTTCCATAAAATTTTGGATGTAAAATACCTGAACGTATAAGATGTCTGCATGTTGAGTTATATTTACGAATTATTTCCTTATACCGGTGATAAAATTTAGTAAATGTTTTGACCAGTTTGTGATATCGAAAACCCTGGTGTAATAATTTTTCAGTAATACATAAATTTTCTCTCGTTAAAATCTAATACATTGTTACATACACGAGCGAATCGTACAAGTTGAGATATATAAACACCATAAGATGGTGACAAGGGAACATCACCATCTAAAAATGGATAATTAACAATAGGAAATGAAAAATCATCTCTTTTATCATAAATTTTTGTATTAAGCTTCCCGTTTATGATATAGATATCAAGATCGAGGAAAGGGCAGTGGTCATTGTTATCATTAGCTTTATTTAAAGTAAGTTCTACAGGATAAATTTCTTTAGTATACATACTGAAGTCGTCATTATTTAGAGCCAATATATCAACAAGTATAGTGCTATAGCCTCTATTAGACAGTAACCCTTCAATGAAGTATACACCTAAGAAAACATTGATGTAGAAAGAGAGAACATTTTGTTTTAGAAATAGAACCTCAAAAAAGGGTTTTATTCTTCTTCTCATAAGGCCAAATAAAAATATATATGTGTGGTTCCAGTAACCCTGCCGTCCCTACTTTTTCGGCTTAAAAATAGCCTACCCTAAAGATTTTATTGTCATTTTTCATTAAGCACTGTTAAAGTCAGAATGTTGCTCCCATAGACTCAATGTAAAAAAAACCCATAAAATAAAAAAAAATCCCTACCTACCCTAACTTTTTTTCAGATGTAACTGGAACCACAGATACTTTTTTATTTGGCCTAAGGGACTTATCAATTAAATTGTATAAGTCATAAATTCATTTCTTTACATCATTAAACTTTGTTGTCAAGCAAATTATAATTGTTAGTTTTTCTTGTAGATAAATACAAGTTTATATATAATAAATACTTTATTCTTAATGTATATTTTTTTTGTAGATAAGATATCACATTGGTTTGAGCATGATTCCCAGCCAGATTATGAAGCGGCATATATCATGTATATCAATGTATATATAGGAAATATATAGTGTCACTAAGTTACTCTCATATGGTACCTCATTTGTACCTGTAGCTATAAATTGTGAAATGGTGGATTCATTCATAATTTTATGTTACTTATTGGTTTGGAAATAACGTTGATAGAGCTAACAGCATTATGTCATGATGTACAGTTGATGGGATGATCTGATTGGACAAAAAGAGAATTGTGAATTGAACAAATAGCAAACTTACAATTCATAGAAAAAATGTAGGAAATACAATGTACTACATTACTTGGTGACAGAGCATACCTTTGATATATATATATATATATATATATATATATATATATATACAACTCGTCTAATATATATTTGAAATAAGTAATATTAACAATTTGAAATAAAGAGAATTTAAAGTTTTCTAGGAATATTAGTAGTGCATCATATCTTAATTCCAGGATTATCTTGGATAGTTATATCATTAAGAATAGAAAATTGGAATAATGGAAATTTCTAGTTTCAGTGAATATCAATCATTGTCAATACTAGAAGTGCAGCATCATGATCATACATCATCTGATTCACCTTGGATAATTATTCATTTGAAATAAGAATTTGGATATAATAAGAGTTTCTATGCTGCCATTGCTATTGTTGGCTACATGTACCACCAGGGAGTGTTAAACCTCCTTTACTTTCCATGAGGGTCTGTCACGGTCCATCACTATTGGTTAGTGTCATATATATGCATGATGATGGAAGTTTTTACCAACCTAGACAAGCTTTACAGCCCTGGCATGGTTGTTGGTTAGAGTCGAATGACAGCTTGCTGTATAGTTATAATAGTCTGAATGTATCTACATGTATTTTAATAATCTTCTAAATTACTGTTCATTCTGAAACTGGCATTTTATAATAGTAGTCAAACATATTAAACAATACATGTACTTCAAAGTATCATTTTATTTTGTCTCGCCTTACACAAAAGTCATGAAAGTTGGTTGTATACAAGAAATTTGTATTACAGTCTTGGGGTGATGATGTAAGCTATTTTATAGAGCTTTACATTTTAAAAGCTAAAAGAGCTGGATGTTTTTTGTCTTGTATTCAGATGCTAGTAGCTAATTAATATGTTATGATGTTTCAGTTTGCCATTATATGTACATTGCACCTGACCCCATTTTCATGGTTCAATGACTGCATGTAAAATATACTGTTACTTAATCAATGAAATGCTCTTTTATACTGTATATTTTATATATGTAATTGGATACATTTTATTGTATATGAGTATCTTGAAAGATCTACTTGTCTATCAGGTTGGGTTGACCTGACCTTGACCTTCATGGATAATTTAAGTGATTAAGGTTATTTCAGTTTGATACAATGTTAACATGGTTAGGTTTGTTTCTCAGTTTATACTTCCTAATAAAATTGACACTGGAAATGGGGAATGTGCCAAAAAAGACAACAACTCAACTTCAGAGCAGACAATAGCCGAAGGTCATCAATGTTTCTCATAAGCTATAAGCTACATTGTACATGTATATAGGATCACTACTTTTGGCATAATTATGGAATAAATGTAAGTTGTACATGTTTGACATTTTTGAATGGCTTATTTCATCTGACAATGACACCATTTTCATGGTTTTTATGTTTAGTCTTTTTCTCTGTTTCTATGGTTACTATAAATGTTTAACCATAAATTTGGGGTATGGAAGAACTGTGAAATTCAAAAATTCATGAAATTCATGAAATTATCTGTCATATATCTGTCTGGCATGGTTATTTTGACTGGATTTCATTTTAATGGATTATTGATAATGTAAAGTTTATGTGATACTTATAGACTAGTAAAATCTTCTTATTACAGAATTTCAATAAAAAGATCATGAATAAGGCCACATTTAAAAGAATGTCTGTTTCCCATCCCAGGGGCTTATTTTTTACCTGGGTGTGGGGAGGGGAAACAAACAATTTTTATTTTGGCCTAAGGAGATATGGTGAGATGACTATCAACCATTTAAACCATGTAGACCAAGTGATTTACTTGTTAGTCACTATATAATAGGTCACTGCACACCCTTCAACAATGACCAAAAACTAAAACTTTATAATGAGCACCCTGTAAAAGGTTCAGCCTGTAATGAGGCATCTGACACAGTTAATGTAAAATATTCAGACGAGAAACCCAACAGTGATGACAATTTGATTTATTATACCATACCCTCTCCCCCTCCCTTGAAGTTAAATGTCTAATCCCTTGGTGTACTGATATGAATAGTATTTTACTGGAAATGTTTCGGAAAATAGATATTGATGCTAACGTAAATATTTTATCCAATAAAAAGACAGGAAATAAGTCGGTGAACCAAAAAGTTCAAATCTAATTGAAAATTAAAGTGCCCATGAACTCACTGATCATGCACGAGTGATTCTATTCATAAAAAGTGTCCGTGTAACAATTAAGAAGAGTCTGTGTATCATCGAAAAAGAGTCTGTGTAACACCCCTTAATGTACTGTTTTTCTATAGCTCTGCAGGGGGGGGGGGGGGTCAAAGTCGTTCAAAGGTCACTGTACGGCCTTTAACAATGAGCAAAATCCATACAGCATTCTAGTACGGCATACGTTTTACCTCAGCGAACTCACTGTCTTGGTGATGTATCAATCATTTGCCACTGGACATTAAGGGAGCAATCAATTTATCAGTTTCATTTAGTGATGCATGCTAATTATATATAGTTCTCAAATGATAATTGTCTAAAACTGTTTCCATTTTTGTGTATTTTATTTTTTAGCGTAAATTTTAGAATTTCTTTCCGAATCTTTCTCTTTGCATTTATTTGTTTGTAAACATTTAATAAAGTAGTCCATGTCAGGGGTTAGATTGTATACAGCCAATCTAGGACCAGGGCAGTAGAACAGAAAACAGTCTCCATTGTATGCATACATATGCATTTATGTTGAAGCGTAAAACAACGACATGTAGTTGAGCTCGTTTTGGTGAAACAATTACTGTCAAATCTTTATATATATATATCTGGTAAAGTTGTCATAAAAGCAAAAACGGACGAAAAAGTTGGCAACAATTTATAATAGGACTAAACTTCTAAAGTGTTAAATTCAACCATGCGACTGGCTTACTTGGAGATTTAGGTGACCTTTTTCGTTTTTTAGAAATTTCAATCAAAGTTCGTATATCCCTTCAACGATTTATTCATTTTTTTTAACGTATAGATAGCGCGAAACTCTCACTACACCATGCATAGACTATTTTTTTTTTCGACCAAATGCGGCTGCTTATTTATACAACCGAACAACCAAACGTCTGCATCCAATTTAGCAAAGATATACTGTCGAACGGGAGATGTGGATATTTCTATACCAAATCAATCATTTGGTTTTGAAAACAATTTTAAAGGTATACATTAATACGACATCAAGCCAAACGACACATATCAATCAAAACATTAAGAGTCAACACACAGATTTTTGTTATAGAAAGAAACCTATACAGAATAAAAAGCCTAAACCGCAACAAGACTAAATAATACTGGAGCAGTGATTTTTTTAGACAAAAATGCAAGTGTTCCGTAGAAATATTTCACGTACTATTTTTTTTATTTCGATCGTTGAAAATTATAGCAGGTGTGATATAAATCAGTAGATTTAGGACAAAACTATAATATGGAAATATGATATGAAAATTAAGCCTGCTTTGTACTAGACCGACACATTGAGATGGATTTTTAACGTGTAAGTTCACAAGCTAACAGTTCGAAAGAAAGAAAAAAACTCTTTGTTAGACCCGTTTGGGATTCGGACTAAAGTCCTCTCGCTGTCGAGGTGAACTTATTCTCACGAGACCAACCAGGAGAGAGGTCGCATAGTCATACCAAAAACTCGAGCATAATAAACAATACAGTTTAACAGAATTATCACCGTTACTAATGCGATTTTAAAGTCATGATCTTATCTAAATTAGATACCGTTATGTGATGTTGGTATCTACACGTATGAATAGAGATGGCCGACATCAGAGTAGATTGAGAGGACCATCGCTCTCTGCAAATTAAAAACTCTTCCTCAATGATGTTAGTGGTCCCACTGTAGCGAGCTGTTGCAAGGCTAAATTTATATCCTTATTAAATCTTCTCTCATTATTCAGTGGTATTTCAAGTTTACTTTTAATCTTATTGTCGAACGACTATTTGAAGTGCTTCCTATTATATTTAAAACTTGTGTTCTCGTTATGAACACGAATGAAATATTTGCCACTGGAGGTGACTGAGGCAAACAACAATGAATCACCATCACTAAAATATAAGTATTTGTTCTCACAAAATACTTTGTAATTAATTAGAAGAATGATGACAATTTCTCATCTATTCACGTTTTGATCGAGCCGCTTCAACCTCAAATCTTGCTGCAATTGTTTTACATTTAGGCTACTAGTATTAAATACTATTGTATTCATTGAAGTTTACATGCGTAGTTTTTTTTATTCAAAAGAATAAATTAATATTTATAAATAAATTGGACTGAACAAACAACACTAATTATTTCGCATTTGCATGTAACGCAGTTTAGAAAAATAAAAGATTGGATTTTTTTTTTATTAGCACACATGCAACGCATCCCGGCCACTTAGGAGTCCTCCAAAAAGGTAAAATTTACCTGTAAGGGAACATGTATGTCTGGTGTATGTATATCACTCGTTCCATCTACAATATACGGAAATGACACGACCGGGTATTGTAAAGCTTTGAGGGACTTTTAATGTCAAATTCATATCCCTGGGCGAAGAAATTACCAAGTTTGGAAAACACCGTGTGTACACTGACTTATAAAAGTGTTTTTCATGCTGTCTAGTCTGAGAATAAAAGTTTGAGCAGTTTTTGAAGGTAAAACATAAAGGTTTAATATTATTGCAAAAGTCTGTGAATAATTGAAAATAGGACGTTCCGGAAAACACAAGTCGCTATATTAAATGCTTGTAAATCTCTGTTACATGTGGTGCGCTTCTATTTAAATACCTTTCTGTTAATTAAGAAAGTGTAAAAACAGTTATTGCACTCAGGACATACAATGTGCACTCAGGATCCTTCATATTCATGGTATTTGCAGGATGGATGCATATATTCGTTACACGCTGCTTATCTAAGAGTTAAATTTTGGTAGAATTTGAAATCGAACTAAGATAGATTTGTTAATTCTTTTGAAAAAATTACACCAATTACTGAGCCGTGAATTATCCAACCAAGCAGGAAAGTCCCTGAATCAACAAAATTGATCGGATTATCTTATTACTGTATCACCATGGTGATTACCGTATCACCATGGTGATACGGTCTCATGGTGATACGGTCTGATTAGTCAGAGGCTAAACGTCAGGTTCGGGTAAATCTGTTAACGGTATTTCTGTTATTTCATTGGTTATAAATACTGTCTAATGGCTGCTTCGTGTCTGTTTCCGGAATGATTATGGGGGAAATGAAGGTCATTTTAACGTCTGATTGGCTATTAATGAGTGGCATGCATCACTGGGGTAAATGTGATCTCCGTAACTGCAGTTACGTATATCCAAAGATGGCGGACGATGTTTCTGGTCAATTTTTCTTTTGTCAATTTTGTAATAATAATGTATTATTCTTTAGTACTTCATGTCTTTTTAAACGTATTACTAAATTTATAACTGAAATACTAAGTGTGTTTGTCATCATTCAATCGCTATACAGAGAAAACAGCCATCTAAAATATCGTGATGATATGGGTAACTGAAGAAAATAAATTGTCAATGATATACGTAACTGGAAATATTGATATCCGTAACTGATTTTATTATTAAACAATTCAATCATGTTTGAAATAAAATAAATGTCTACGGTTATTAAAAGTGATTATAAATATGAATCAGAATTGTTCTTCGAAGTCTTAAAATTATTATGTGGAAAGATTGATCAGGCTACCAATTCTGTTTTCTATAAAGTCAGCACTATGCATAGGAAGGTAGAGGACGGCGATTTGGTAATTTATTACAGATGAAATATATAAGTAAAATTGAGAACGAACAGTCCTTTAGCAAATGGAAAAATCTAAATCTCCAAGAAATTGATAACAACTGTCATATTCTTGATTTGATACAAATATTTCCGCATGTAGAAAATGGTAGGTTAAACCTGGTTGTATAGATAGCTAAGCCTCTCACTTGTATGCGAATCGCACAGAATTCCATCATATCAACAACACTTTTTGAGCAAAGCAAACAGACAAGATAGGTCAAAATATCATAATACAAAAGGTAAAATGTATCACTGTCAACATTATTTTTAAATCTTAATCACTATAAAAAATTAAAACCTATTTCAACAGATAAACAAAATATGGCATATTAATACTTTAAGGATAAAGTTCATAATCCAAATTTGAAGGCATGAGTACAAAATGACCATAGCATCGTAACACAATGGCGATGTGTATGAATACTGAGCCTTAAAAAATATATAATCAACCCGTAAAATCGGCGTTTTACGTTTCCGCAAATTGGCATTACTTTTCCGGAAAAGAAAGATGACGTTTCCGGAAAAAAAAGTTTACGTTTTCGCAAATAAATATCTTACTTTACCGGAAAAAAAGTAACTATTCCGGAAAAAATAAATTATTGCTTTTCCGCAAATAATTGAGGAATACCTGTTGATCGAAAGCAGAGCCATAATATAAAACAATCTAATTAAAATATAGATCTCCGATTTCGTTATACTACGTTACTACATATGTAGTAACGTAGTATAACGAAATCGGAGATCTATATTAATTACGTTACTACATATGTAGTAACGTAGTATAACGAAATCGGAGATCTATATTTTAATTAGATTGAATATAAAATAAATATTAAGTAAGTCAAAGGTCATCATAACATGTAAGTAAAGTTCATCATTTAAATCTATGAAAACGTATGTTCAAAAGTCAGCACTAATCAGAAATATCTTGATATGAGTTCATAAGTCAGTTCTGGCAGAATATTTGTAGCCAACACGCCGCACAAAGTCCACAGTAGTACATTCACCGTTTACAAGTTTTGTATTTTGTTCAAGAAGGAAGTCCATCTTCTCCTTTTCACATTTCCAAACGGGTGCTTTTACAGTTAGAGTTCTCATCTTTATGTAAGATGTCGTTTGCAGTTTCAATAACACATCGATAAAAACAAAAATGTTAGGATGGCTAGCGTAAAACTGCTCGTTCAAGTGGGCATGAAAAGACTCGACACTATTCGTGTTTTCGTAACAGCAGTATGCATTACACATTCAAAGTCATTATGAACTACCTCGGGCTGGAGAGTTATTCTTCGGGTAGTGCACACACCAATAAGCCGATCCAACCGTTTCGTGTAACATTCCTCGGATTTAAGTGGAAGTAACGTTAATACAAGACGAATGTAGTTACCATTTTTACATCCATGTATCGAATTAACTGAGTTTGTAGAAAAATTACGGACAGGATTTAAATGTGCCATCTATGAAAATATCAGTCATTTCATTACATAGACATACCAAGTTGGTGAAACATGAAAGTATAACGATACCCGAATCAAAATCATTGACTAATTAAAAGTGAAAATAAGTTTCAGTTTTGTTAGTGTTCAAATCTATTTGTCTTTATGTCTCGTGAATTTCTAATCTACATTTAGGTAATTTTGGAAACTGCTTTCGCCTGTCTCTGTATAAGGACATAGCAACATTTTTCAAGTCAATATATATTCAAATATTTATAATTTAACAGGTAAATTTACGGAAAAGTAATAAATACAAATTGCGGAAACGTATACTTTAAATTTGCGGAAACGTAGCATTGGGACTTTGAAAAATTAGCGGAAATGCAATACGCCCCGTAAAATAGAGTAGAGGTTTACAATATACAAAGACGAAACACAATAGCACAAATTACGTACATCAGATGATAAATAAAAATAACCGTACCTAAACACTATATTTCAAGACCTTCAAGACTGGCTTGGGATTGGGATTGGTCTACCGCCCATAAAAACATTGACTAAAACTTAAATTGGTAGCAAGGAAGACAAAATCCAAGTTGGCTGTGCTGGATACACAAGTACGCATCCACGTCTGGTCATGATGTGGACGTTCAATCAGATGCCTTATGGAGAGATAATTCCGTGCTCTTTGTTCGTTAATAACCCTCATAACAAATCTTTGAGGGGCCATAGATGGCATGTGGCAATGATAAATTTCCGTCTCTATTCATTCTTTCATTCCGTAGCAGTCGATATTTCTATGACCTTCATCCAGGACGGCCTCTGATGCAAGGATTACCTACTGTATCTATTTTTTTTAAAGTTTTTCCCGTCCTGAACATATAAATAATGTGAAGATGTGGTACGAGTGTCATTGAGACAAATCTCCAAAACAGACCAAAGGACACAGAAATTAACATTTATGGTTCAACTTACGACCTGTACTAGCTATCTATAGTGAGCAATGGCCATACCACATAGTCTTGCTTTTAAAGTCCCCGAGAGGACAAATGTTACACAATCCAAACAAGTCAACTAATGGCCTTATTTAGGTACACAAAATATAAATAACAAATACAAATATGTAACACAGCAACAAAAACAACCACCGAAGTGTAAGCTCCTCACTTTGGTCATGCCCAAGCAAATACAGAATGTGGCGATGATAAACATGTTAGCTGGCGTCCAACCCTCCCCTAAATTGGGAAAATGATGTAACGATCAACATAAGAGCTCGCTAAAAAATCCGTCGAAATGCTTCAGGTGGGTACAAGTAAAAATAATTTTTTTCACAAACAAATTGCACGTGGGAGGGTACTTGTACATTAAAAACCTGACACTAAATTTAAGCAGATCTGAGAGTAAACGCAAGTACTGAAAGCTAGATCAAAGCCAAAAAAAAAAACTAATTAAAAAACTCATGCATCTAAGACTTGTATTCTCAGTTATTACATATCCAACGTCCGAAGGATATAGTCTCACGGTGAAGCCGTCATTAACAGTGGAATTTTTCTAATGTTGTTATAACATTTTGGGCATATATTTTCATCCCGATGATTATATATATTTTGACGAATTTATGACAATTTTATTTCCGACAAAAATGATGAACGAACTATTAAATCGAACATAATGAATGAAGCAGAAGCAATGCAACTCAACAGTTACGGATATCCTTCTCTAAACGTTTATTACAGTTACGGATATCAGTCTATGCAGTTACCCATATCCTCGCGATTTTTTTAAATGATGATTTCTCCATTTAGCGGTTGAACTATGAAAAGAAGCTTTGTATTTCCGTTTCAAACTTGGCAATACTTTAAATAAGATACGAAATACCGAAGAATAAAACAGAACTATTACAGAATTGCCAAAAGAAATATTGACCAGAAACATCGTCCGCCATCTTTGGATATACGTAACTGCAGTTACGGAGATCACATTTACCCCAGTGATGCATTATATGTTCAACGCGTCCGTAAGTGGGGTCGGATTGAAATCATGATACTAGGTAATAGGTACATATTATGATAAAGTGTTCATTTGCTATAGTGATTAGTTATGATGATAACTCACCACAAACTGTCAATTTGGTACAGATTATATAATCATGTGACAATGTGATGATTTAATCTTGAAATTATGTTGCTATTTTGGTAAGAAACTGTACATTTATGTATTATTGCTATTCTCTAAAAATAGAACAGTAATGTGTATAATTTACACTTTAAACTGCGTATTAAAACGGTTAAATGATTGAGATACTTTTGTGTTAGATTTCTTCGTATAAAGCTTAGATTTTAATACACAAAACGTATGCTCTATGTATAAAAATAATAACCATTTATTTTTCATTGCTTGGACATATTGATTAGAAAATATTAAAATCACGGAATTTACCGAAGATGTAATTTCGTTTCCTGCACTTTCATCGCTTCATTGATTTCTGGTGTAAATAAACAAACCCGACGATACTGATTAGAAGAATACAAAAATTACAAGGTGAGCAATATGGTTTCTTATGTGCAAAGAAGCCTACACCAAGCATCACGGTATTGTTATGACTGTTATTGGCAAAGGTTTCAGTGCACTATAGGATACTATAGTGTCAGTTGTTGCAAATTATATAATTGAGCTTTTTACAATGCATGCACAGCTTTATATTTGACAATGACCTCCAAGGCAATCATTTTATACGATCCTTCGAACCCAAAAAACTTGCAACACAGTGAACTCCCAAAAAGATGTTTGCATGTTGGGTAGACAGTTTGATGATCTTTGATGTACTCGTACATGATGATTTATTCTTTGGAGTTGTCAGGAGGCTGATTTAGAAGGGGGCCAGGGGCTTGCCATTCTTTTCTGGGAAATTTTGTGGGCCTGCACTTATGAAAATTTCTGGATCCGCCACTGGTTGTTGGACCATAATAGTCCCAGTATGGACACAGTGGTGATCAGCAGTCATTATAAAAAAGAAGATGTGGTATGATTGCCAATGAGACAACTGTCTACAAGAGACCAAAATGACACAGACATTAACAACTATAGGTCACCGTACAGCCTTCAACAATGATCAAAGCCTATGCAACACAGTCTGCTATAAAAGGCCCTGATATGACATGTATAACAATTCAAACCAGAAAACCAAGGCCTTATTTATATACAAAAATGAAGGAAAAACAAATATGTAACACATAAACAAACGACAACCACTGAATTACAGGCTCCTGACTTTGGACAGAAACATACATAAATAATGTGGCGGGGTAAAACATGTTAGCGGGATTCCGATCCTCCCCCTAACCTTGGACAGTGGTACATGTATAACAGTACAACATAAGAACATACTATAAAAATCAGTCAAAAAAGGCTTAACTCATCAGATTGCCCATTGATATATCAAAAGCACTGACAACTTCATTTGATATGTCTGATTTCAATATATTCACATCATCAGGTCTTACACTTAGTATATTTTTTCGTGATGAACATTACTATTTGGTTGATTATGTAGGAAATCACTGAAGCATGACTGGAGAAGTCAGCTCCTCCACCAGCCCCCCCTCCCCCCCCCCCCCCCCCCCCCCCCCCCCCCCCCCCCCCCCCCACCGTTGTCCCAGCTGACCTGAGAATCTGTCCCATTTTAACCATTAACGTCATACAACAATTACTTTCCCATTGTGGCATCATATATTTTGTATTAAAACATCAAAATTTTACATGGAATATATGTGATGTACATGCATGTACAGTTTGTAATAGCAGACATATACATATTGTAGCAATAAGGTGTATCCAAAGCAAGATAATTAATAATAAATCAACTCAATGGATAGAAGCATACTGGTAAGTCAATTTTTTTTCACACAGCATCTGCATGGAGTGATGAGATATAAATCAGGAGATCAATCACTGGTTTTAGAAGTCAAGAATTTTTATATTTTACTTATTTGGGTAGATACATGTACATGTAACACAACATTTATCTTGTCATAATACCTGTACGCTCAGTGTTCTTCATGAAAACTATCACACTGATTTTAAATCATTATAGGAAAGCACAGTGTATAAGCAAACATTTCAGGAGGCAAAGAGTCTATTATAGGCTGACTGCAATAGTCTGTATATTATCTGAAAAAGCTTAGTTCTTGTCAACTTTCTTATTATTTCAAACATTTAAATAGATGTCTCCCAAATTTGGTGTATTTCTATTAGCTTTTTTAAAGTCATTTTCATTTATTTTTCAACCCGGCCCAGAAATATGTTTAATATAGCTGATTTAGAGAAAGGCGACCTGGTCATGCACCTCTAACAAAGGCTATATTTATTGTCACTGCAAACATTTTACCTGTTCAACACCAAATGCTGTCAAGTTTGGGGCCCCTGGCCATGGCTCTTTTTTTCATAATTCATCTTACATGTACATCTCCTTTGAATTGTTTGCTTATTTGTTCTATGGTCTATCTATGCATATCTATCTATATACCACATTTTCATGGTCCCACAAAAATGTTTAAAATGTATACATTTGACTTTTTTCTAGCTTCTCTCATGTGATAGCCATACCTTTTTGGTCACTATTTATGTGTTGCGTTTTAATATGAATTGTAACACTTTACAGTGACTGAACAGGTAAAACAAATACTTCTCAAGAAACAGAAAAAAGAAGACTACTTGGAACAGCACCAGACTACATGTATGTACATGTATGAATAAAAACTCAGATCGGAATAGCATGGAGGATATGATATGTCCTTGTGAATAAGCAAGGAAAGCTTTTAATAATAGTGCCTATTTTTTAATTTACTAGATTTTTCATTCATTATCTGTGCAAATTTCAACATAATTTGTCATAAATCGTTATCTATCTTTACTCAAACTTTCAGTGGTGGATCCAGAAATTTTCATAAGCGGGAGCCCACTGACTGCCTAAGAAGGGGCCAACTCCAGTCATGCTTCAGTGATTCCCTATAAAAACAACAAAATTTTTCCTAAAAAAGGGTGGCCCAGGCCCCCCGAAAAACCCTCTAACTCCACCTCTGACTTTAATTTAATATGACAAGTGTTTCATTCACCAAAATACTGGTGCGTTTCTGTGATAAATATCATGCACAATTTTATAAATGAGAGGGGAAAGAAGATCCACATGTGGTGTACCTGCACATGACAATTGCAAACTGCCCCATTTTTCTTATCACAACAAATCAACTGATCATGCTGATACTGACATTACCAGAGAGTACACATCAAATGAAAAATCACAAATAACTGATACATATTATCAGATATTACAGAATTAAATATGTTTTAAATTTATTACAAAACCAGATGCTCTGCAGGGCGTAGCTTTATACGACCGCAGAGGTTGAACCCTGAACGGTTGGGGCAAGTATGGACACAACATTCAAGCTGGATTCAGCTCTAAATTTGGATTGTGATTAAATAGTTGACACAGCATAGGTTTCTGACACAGAATGAATGTGTTCTAATGAACTTAATTTTTTGTTTTCTCTTAGAGCAATTCACTATGCTGTTGAATATTAATCCTCTCAAAAAAATGTTTGAAGAAATTTTCTTTTTTATTTATGAAATTTCAAATGAGAAAAATTGAACCCAATTTTTTTAATCACATCCCCTTTCCCTTATTCCAAAACTAATCTCAATTAAAATTTCTAATGGAGTTTGCAACAATAACTACTCATTTAAATACATCATAAAATATTAAGATGTAAAAAAAACTGCTTGTTATCACTGAATGGTAAAGATTATTTTAATTTATCAGTTGGTAGTAAAAAGTGAATATACATTGTATATTGTATATAACAAAGATTTAAGTTGATTCTGGACAAAGAAAGATAACTCCAATTAAAAAAAAATCTTGCTATTGCACAATATTTTGCAATTAGATATTTCTTGCTTACTATTCTGGACAAAGAAAGATAACTCTAATTAAACAAAAATTTGCTATTTCACAATATTGTGCAATTAGATATTTCTTGCCATTGCGCAATACTGTGCAATTGAAAAGACTTGCTATTGCACAATACTTAATATAATAATTTTAGATCCTGATTTGGACCAACTTGAAAACTGGGCCCATAATAAAAAATCTAAGTACATTTTTGGATTCAGCATATCAAAGAAGTTTAATTTTGGACCCTTTGGACTTTAGTGTAGACCAATTTGAAAACAGGACCAAAAATGAAGAATCTACATACACAGTTAGATTTGGTATATCAAAGAACCCCATTTATTCAATTTTTGATGAAATCAAACAAAGTTTAATTTTGGACCCCGATTTGGACCAACTTGAAAACTGGGCCAATAATCAAGAATCTAAGTACATTTTTAGATTCAGCATATCAAAGAACCTAACTGATTCATTTTTTGTCAAAATCAAACTAAGTTTAATTTTGGACCCTTTGGACCTTAATGTAGACCAATTTGAAAACAGGACCAAAAGTTAAGAATCTACATACACAGTCATGACAGTTGGATTCGGCATATCAAAGAACCCCAATTATTCAATTTTGATAAATCAAACAAAGTTTAATTTTGGACCCTTTGGGCCCCTTATTCTGTTGGGACCAAAACTCCCAAAATCAATACCAACCTTCCTTTTATGGTCATAAACCTTGTGTTTAAATTTCATAGATTTCTATTTACTTATACTAACGTTATGGTGCGAAAACCAAGAAAAATGCTTATTTGGGTCCCTTTTTGGCCCCTAATTCCTAAACTGTTGGGACCTAAACTCCCAAAATCAATACCAACCTTCCTTTTGTAGTCATTAACATTGTGTTTAAATTTCATTGATTTCTATTTACTTAAACTAAAGTTATTGTGCGAAAACCAAGAATAATGCTTATTTGGGCCCTTTTTTGGCCCCTAATTCCTAAACTGTTGAAACCAAAACTCCCAAAATCAATCCCAACCGTTTCTTTTGTGGTCATAAACCTTGTGTCAAAATTTCATAGATTTCTATTAACTTAAACTAAAGTTATAGTGCGAAAACCAAGAAAATGCTTATTTGGGCCCTTTTTGGCCCCTAATTCCTAAAATGTTGGGACCAAAACTCCCAAAATCAATACCAACCTTCCTTTTGTGGTCATAAACCTTGTGTTAAAATTTCATAGATTTCCATTCACTTTTACTAAAGTTAGAGTGCGAAAACTAAAAGTATTCGGACGACGACGACGACGACGACGACGACGCCAACGTGATAGCAATATACGACGAAATTTTTTTCAAATTTTGCGGTCGTATAAAAATGTGTTCTCAATCTTGTAGATAGATATTACTGGATCTCATATACATGTAAGTACCAAAGACAACTGTCTATCCAAGTCACAATTTATAAAAGTAAACTATTAAAGGTTGTAGTTTGGTCTTCAACGCAAAGCTTGGTTCACACCAAACAACAATTTTATATAGTCCATATCAATCATGACAATGGGGTTTGGGGTTAAACATGTTTTCGTAGATCAATAATATTGCCATGGAACTTTTTTCATGAGAGTGTTATAGTCTATAGAGTATTACTTCCTGTTTGGTGGAATAGTGAAATAGAAGTCAATACGTTCTTGCTCAATCCTATGTCGCTTTGAAGGTGTCATGATTGTAATACACAGCTTAAGCAATGTGTTACTGTAATTTGAATTTCAAAATGACTGAGCGACGTTTTTCGAAGCACTGGTCAACTCCACCATAGCCAATCACATGACTTTGACAATCAGTATATTCCAGCGAAAAATATCTCTATAAGCAAAGAATTGTCGGATAAAAATTAAATAATAGAGTACACAGGAAATGGCAAAGTTCACATAGTCGTGTATGATTAATCATTTAAAAAAAAAGAGTAAAAGGGGGGGGGGGGGATGGGGCGTACACACTTTACGTCCCCCTCTGGATCCGCCACTGCCTTCTGTTGTTGTCCATTTTGTCAAGTAGTAATCCTCAAAAGTATGTGTAGGTTATATGCTATTTTTATCAAGTTGATTATAGACACAGAATACATTTTATTATAATATCATTCCCCATTTCCTTTCTCAATTTTATTAAGTCTCCTTCCATTATAACACGGGTCCACCAATAATTCAATGACAAATTAGTAGAAAAAAAGCGCTATGTTTTCATATTGCTTGAAGTGCAATATTCCAATAAAAATAAACTACTCACAAACCACTGATCTCAATATAATCAGCTAAAATACGGCAAGCTTTTTAGAAAAGCTATTACTTGTTTTTGTTTATGAATTGTGTTGTTAGTACTGGTCCGGGAACACAATTATCCCCCTTCAATTTTCGTTGTCAATTTTCGTTCACAAATATAGTTCCCTTTAATTTCAGTATATTTTTCTTAATTTTTTTTTTGCCTTTCCTTTGAATTTTTCCCCATTTTTTTGCTATAATGTGAATGTAAGGTCATCTAAGAGAATTTCTGTAAAATTTCTTTTTGATATTTTGAGCAGAAATCACCGTGTAGAACGCCACATGCAGGGTGTCGGCTATGTTTGACATGGGGTGGCAATTTTGAAGCGACGAAAAAGTAACAAGGTAAGTTCAAGCATCAAAATTTCTTATTTTTAGAACTCTCAGTACCATATAATATATTGCACGGAAGGAACCGCAACATAATCTATTTCCTGAAAGTAGAAGCAGTCGTTTTCAGTGCTCAGTTTTCTCAAACACCTCGCCCTAGTTTTCCGTGTTGCAGATTTTGAGGCTTTATATGCCAATTTCGGTATAAAAAACTACTTTACACAGCTAACCTCCGTATCATTTATATAGAATTGTATTCCTCTCATTGACTTATACCAAATACTAGTTTCTTAGTTAAAATTAATTGGTTTTAAAACTTTTATTCATCAAAATATAAAGTGTCGCTCGGGGTGTCAGATTTTGCGTCGCAAGGGGTAGAGGCTTGTCATAAAAAAGAATACATTTTCTTATAAATCGATCTCTATCTGATACTTTTTAATTCAAACACACCTAGTCTACACTGTTATGATGACAAATTACAAACTTAAGGTATGTAATTCTAGCTGGGCGATTACGAACGAAATAATTGTCTTGAATCATACTTTTCTTGTAAACCTGTTCCGTTGTATATTTGTGTACAAGTCGTTGTTTTTCTCATTGACAATTGTAGTATCATCGTCTTCAGGATTACTTGAAGTTGTGTTGTCATTCGCTGAAAAAGATGCCGGTGAGTGTTTCATTGGAGAGAGTGTTCTAAAGTTCTCTTTTATGAGTGATGGTTTTTGGCGGCGTGCACGAGTGCTTTTTAGATGAACCTGGTGATGAACTATGATGCATTTTGGCTGGTGGAGGCTTCGGGCATATCTTATATTGAGGACTAATTTGATTTTTCCACCATGTTTTGGTTTATTGAGCCATAGCCTTGCCTTTTTTTTTACCATGATAGTGACTGAAAAGGAAAAGAAATCGTTTACCAGCTTGGAATCTAAATATTTTGAGCCATTTTTTACTATGAATGAAATCAAAAGCACATGTTTTATAAGACCAAACACAGGCAAAATGAAAAATCATAATTTTGTCATGGTAAAGTAGATGTGAATGAAATCAAAAGCATATCTTTTATAAGACCAAAAACAGGCAAAATGAAAAATCCTTGTTTTGTCATGGTAAAGTAGATGTGTTTGAAATAAAATGTATCATATGAAGGCTAATTTACATGCAAAAATGTATTTTTTTATGACAATAAAATTGAGAATGGAAATGGGGAATGTGTCAAAGAGACAACAACCCGCCCAAATAAAAAACAACAGCAGAGGGTCACCAACAGGTCTTCAATGTAGCGAGAAATTCCCGCACCCGGAGGCGTCCTTCAGCTGGCCCCTAAACAAATATATACTAGTCCAGTGATAATGAACGCCATACTAATTTCCAAATTGTACACAAGAAACTAAAATTAAAATAATACAAGACTAACAAAGGCCAGAGGCTCCTGACTTGGGACAGGCGCAAAAATGCGGCGGGGTTAAACATGTTTGTGAGATCTCAACCCTCCCCCTATACCTCTAACTAATGTAGTAAAGTAAACGCATAACAATACGCACATTAAAATTCAGTTCAAGAGAAATCCGAATCTGATGTCAGAAGATGTAACCAAAGAAAATAAACAAAATGACAATAATACATAAATAACAACAGACTACTAGCAGTTAACTGACATGCCAGCTCCAGACTTCAACTAAACTGACTGAAAGATTATGATTTCATCATATGAACATCAGGCACAATCCTTCCCGTTAAGTCTCTACCCCTTGCGACGCAAAATCTGACACCCCGAGCGACACTTTATATTTTGATGAATAACAGTTTTAAAACCAATTGATTTTAACTAAAGAAACTAGTATTTGGTATAAGTCAATGAGAGGAATACAATTCTATATAAATGATACGGAGGGTAGCTGTGTAAAGTAGTTTTTTTATACCGAAATTGGCATATAAAGCCTCAAAATCTGCAACACGGAAAAGTAGGGCGAGGTGTTTGAGAAAACTGAGCACTGAAAACGACTGTTTCTGCTTTCAGGCAATATATTATGTTGCAGTTCCTTCCGTGCAATACATTATATGGTACTGAGAGTTCTAAAAATAAGAAAATTTGATGCTTGAACTTACCTTGTTACTTTTTCGTCGCTTCAAAATTGCCACCCCATGTCAAACATAGCCGAAACCCCGCATGTGGCGTTCTACACGGTGGAAATGAGTGATTTGGTTAGGTAAACATAGGTGGGATTTCCCATTTTCGGAAGCTCTCTGGCTTAACCCATACTGGTGTCCTTGTGTTTAGAATTAGAATTTAAAATATTTATAAGACAGATCAGTATCTAAAAAAAAATACTTTAATGAACGAATGAACTTTATTACCTTAAAACTACATTTCATAGTAACAGAGAAAATATATATTTACAATTATTAATACCATGCACATTGGTTGAAAAAAAAACCTTGATTTAACTTGCATGTAGCTTGCATGTAGCTTGCAGGACCGATTTACCTGTAACATTTGTAGAAATTTAGATTATTTTTATGTAAGATGACCGATAGTGCTGTCTCAATTCAGAGTTTGAACTTTAAAAAACATGATTAAGTGTGTATTAATATAGTACATAATAGTATAGAATGTGAAAGCGATTCCTTTGATATAAAATTTGCAGCAATATTCCAGTATAAAATGTCTGTCTATCTGTAGCTACATCCAACACTTAACATGTCATGATATAATTATATTCGTCACAGATATCTCTTGAGCCGCAGAAATGACAAAGTCTGTCTTGAAAGGGGTTAGTTATTATAACTTTATGAAGTTAATCTCTATTCATGCTTTTGGAGAGTTGTCTCATTGGCAATCAATACCACATCTCGATCTTTTTTTTATTTTTTTTATATATATAAAGTTAGACTTCAATGCACCCCCCCCCCCCCCCCCCTCCCCTATTTTTCTTGAAACTCCTCGTAGATTTATAATAGATAGCTTACATATAACATATGTTTTGATAACTAATAATAAAGATTTTATTTTAGTTTAAAAACTTTACGAATGCCCAGCAAAGATTAAGCGTGTTGCATTCGAAGTGATCAGACTACCGCTAGGCCATTTCAACTCAAAATATATAAAATATCGTTGCATCGGTAAAACTTTGAATCATTTTTGACAAAACTATTAGAATTTAAGACTGCTCTGCTTTTACAATAACTGTTTACTTGTTATCATTTCAATGAATATCGAGTAATATTTGTCGATGGACGGTTGTTGAGTTAATGCACGGTATTGTGATTTTTTTCACAATTGAATTTATAGAACCTTTTGTTAAGATTCATTGTCATATGTATAAAATCAAAATAGCTTTCTATTACCAGTTCCTTGGCGTTGCAACACCACTGCATGGTCATCCAATCAAAAAAGGAAAGTTATAATATTTATTTTATTAATAATATAATCTTTTATTCGTAAGCAATACAACTTACAGAAAATAATTATTACAAATATTCAATTACATCAGTGAAACATATTTACATTTAAACAATTAGTCAAATAATCATATAAGTAGGTATACCATTATAACAGTACAGCAGAATAGGATCAAATGGATTTTTAGCATTAATGAATGAATTTAATTTCATACCTTCTCAGTCAGAAATAAAAACTTCCCTTTAATTGGTTAGTTCCTTTACATTATGAACAGATACTGGTGAGAACCCAACCACTTTAAAAGGGGGTCCCAACCGAGCATAAAAAAAGGGGCGAGTTCCAACTGTATATATATGCCCTTTCAAATACATTGATCGTCTAAAAAGTTTAAGATTCGACGGTTTTCTCCAACAATATGGTTTGATAAATTTCTTTCGAAGTTCATTATACTTTTCACATACTAAAATAAAATGATATTCATCGTCAATTACTTGTTTATCACACCATATTACAAAATCTCGGATATCTCTCAATATTATAAAATCGACAAGTTTCTATATTCAAACAGTGAACAGACTGATTTATGCGGTATTTACAAATAAATGGTTTTATAAATATAATTTACAGCATGATCTAAATAAAATTGTTGGGGTCAAATACATCTATGCAACATACATTTAGGCGAGTCTTCAAAAAAATAGTTCATTTCACTATTAAGGCAGCAACCATTTGATTTTCTTGGGGGGGGGGGGGGGGGGGGGGCTATGGATTTTCTTTCAATATTAGCATTACATATAGTGTCAGCTGAGGGTATAAACAAACATTTTTTTTTCTCAGGGTCAAAAACAAATTATTTTTTTTACAAAACTCGAAACAAACTTTTTTTTCCAAAAAAAAACATAGCCCCCCCCTTTCCACCCCCAGAAAATCAAATGGTTGCTGCCTAAAGCTACCGTTTAATCTATCTTTGAATTCAATTAAAAACAAGTTCACATTTTTTTTTAACCCTAATGTAACCGTATGTTAAAGCGTTGTCATCCGTATCAATAAATTGTTTATCAAAATTGAAGTGCATGAGTATTATTAACGTCTGGGATGAGTGTGAGATTTCTCTGTTGGTGGGAATAAACAAAATTTAGCTGAATTTGTATCATTCAAATTAATGAAAAGGCAAGCTAGTGTGTGTTTAAAATGATATTGTTGGAATGGATTTATAACATTAAAAATGTGTGTAACCGATTTTAGGTTGACTTGGACTGCGAATTTGAAAATAATTTATTTGTGAAATCACATTCTTTAAGATGACATATTTTGTAAGTACGTTAACCTTTTATTCTAATTATAGTATCTTTGAAATGCATTTTATAGCTGACTATGCGGTATGTGCTTTGCTCATTGTTGACGGCCGTACGGTGACATATAGTTGTTAATGTCTGTGTAATTTTGGTCTCTTGTGGACAGTTGTCTCATTCGCAATCATATCACATCTTCTCTTGTATATTTATATAGCTGTTACTTACAACTGTCATGTGTACATGTTCCAGGCTCGTGCCGCTGAAAGAGGTCCCATTTCAAGTTTGAAAATAGGTGAATAGGTCGGGAAAACTATCAGAAATATATATGATAAAAAAAACAGTAAAGTTCCCACTATTTGTTTTGGTAAACTTTCTTGCTATTCCCGAATGTGTTTTTGTGATTTATGCAATTTTATTCATGGACTAGCTAGCATAAAGAATTACATGTACTTTAAATGTATAAAATAATTTTTTTCTACAATGATATATAATTAGGAATGGAAATTAAAAGCCTAATTCAAAAACATAAAAAGGATTTTTTTATTTGTATCTTTAAATATCCTCGAAAATAACTGCGTATGAAAGCTTCTTTTAATATAATTTGCACGTATATCGAAATGTGTTCATACCAATTGTCCCGCTTATTACCGAACCCGCGTAACCGTAAAAATTAAGACATTACACAATCAAAACATTACACTGATTTTGTTTATTACAGATATTTTATCATATCCACGGTTGAATGCACAATATCCCCACCAAGAGAACCGTCTACTGTTAGAGGTGGGACGACAGCCTAGATGTCGTGTGCAAAAATAATAATCACTTGGTACGGTTTCAGCTTGCGTATTGTAATTTTAAATAGTATAGATCGATTCGTGTTTTAAAATCAAACAAACGCTACTGCTTGCACTGATGATCAAAAAATTACTTTTATATATATATATAAAAAAATAATGTATTTGTTACATGTTATTGGTATTAAATTGTATATTTTGAAGATCATATTCCGTAATGTTATGCCCTGAATTCTATTCGATGTCTATAAAGCAAATAAAATCTATTTGTACTCGTAACAAAAAGGAGAAAAGATTGGGCTGCCTCTCTTCAATTTTGTCCAGTTACCAAAGTAAAATCAAAATTAAATTCTCCGACAATGCACATGTATATATTGTATATGTCATTCCGACACTTACACTTGTTCTTTTATTTGTGTGGCAAATTTAATGACGATTTTAATTCAAAGCTTGGATTTGCATCCTTCATTCTCCAGTACGTTTGAATTTCTACATACATCAGTCAGTAATTAAAGTTGTGTGTTAAACGTCAATACGAAAGCAAACAATCCACAGTAAAAAAAGATATTTAGAGGGCACATATGTATCTTTCGTCTGTATGCTGAGCCGGACTCAACTAGCTTAACCAGGTGACTGCAATCGCAATCTCGATGAATATATAACGAACACAACTTGTTTTGATAAATTGTAATTAATATATTCCACCAGAAAGGTTTCAAGTAGTCAGTAGATTGGTAAACTGAAAGAAATAAAAATACAATATTTTACAATGTGTACGAATTAAATATGAAAGTTAAATACAAGATTATTAATCGAGTCAAAAACGAAAGTAGAATTTACAGTTCATTTCTCGGAAATAAATAACTTACAGTTCGTATGTATTTATAAATTACTTATCCAAATATAACGGAGTTAAACAGATTAATTTTCACAGTTTATGATTGAATCAAACGTACTTGACAGTGGTATGTCTCGATTTCCTCAGAAAGTTAAAATGTCGTCCATTTCCATGTGTTGAAAATATTGAAGCGGACGGTGTCACATAAATTATAGGTAGTCGATAAATACGGTGATTTAAGAAATCGGTCCAGTTCAATTTGTTCCGGATAAATATGAATTATGTATATAAAATTGAATATGGAACAGAATACTCCCCGTCTGATGTCTAACTGATATCACTATTTCAAATATATCACACACTTGAATATCTGATGATATAAATCCAAGGTATCACTGTAATATTAATTATACACAGTCGTTTTCGATGAGAAGAATCATGTCCACGATCGGTCGTGTGTAGACGGATGCTTTTCCATTTACAATTATTCGTACTTCTGCTTTTCGGACATGTTCGTCTGAACTTTTAAATGAGTTCACTATAATTCCAATTGGCCATTGGGTACGGCAAAGGTTTTTGTCCTTTAGAAGAATGACGTCTCCTTCGATGAGATCACGGCGATCTTCGGTCCATTTTCGTCGTTGTTGTAGTAACGGCAGGTACTCTTTCCTCCAACGGGACCAGAAAACACTGGCCAGAGCCTGTACACGTCTCCATTCGGCTAGACATAGATCCCGTTTGTCGAATTCTCCAAGGTGATCTGAAGTAAAGATGTAATCGGTCTTTTGTGTCAATAACATAGCTGGTGTTAAGATTAGCGGATTCTCTGGATCTGTTGATACTGGTACCAGAGGTCTTGAATTGATTATTGCTGAAACTTCTGCCATGAATGTGTTAAGCACGTTATGCGTTAGACTCCTTCCAGCGGCGTTGATAAGCATAGCATCAAGTATTCTCCTTGCGATACCTATCATTCTTTCCCAGGCTCCACCCATGTGGGACGAATGTGGCGGATTGAAGATCCAAGTTGTACCAGAATTATACAAAAAGTTCTTGAAGGGTCCATCTTCGACGTTGATAGAGTCAATCTTTAGATCGTCGATTGCGCCAATAAAGTTTGTTCCACGGTCGGATCGGAAAGTCTTAACTTGACCTCTTATAGCGGCGAATCTTCTGACGGCGTTTATGAAAGCTGAAGAGCTCATTTCCTCGATTAGTTCGATGTGAACAGCTCTAGTCACTAAGCATGTGAAAGGAATTGCCCAACGTTTCGAGTTTGCGTATCCACCACGTGTTTTACGTGAAACAATTGTCCAGGGTCCAAATGTGTCTATTCCAACGTTGGTAAACGGAGGTGACGGTTCAAGACGGTCCTCTGGCAAATCGGACATGATTTGACACTCAGTTTTTCCTCTTAGCTTGCGGCATGTCACACATTTGTGAATGAGAGAAGAGATCAAACGCTTTGCTCCGACGATCCAGAATCCTGCGGATCGAATCGCTCCATCTGTGAAGTGGCGACCTTGATGTTTTATCTTGTCATGGTAGTGTCGGACTAATAATGTCGCTATATGATGGCGTCCAGGGACGATCAATGGTTTCTTTTCACGGAGGTTTAAGTCAGATTTAGCAATACGGCCTCCAACTCGTAATAGTCCTTGTTCGTCCAAAAACGGATTTAGGTTAGCTATCGGGCTCCGCTTATAAATTTGTTCCTGACGTTTAATGCAATCTATTTCATCTCCGTAAACTTCATATTGAGCAGATGTTAAGATGAAATTTTCGGCATTCAAAAAGCCTTCCAGAGAAGTCGCTGGTGCTGCCTGTTTTGACCCGTGTAAACGGGAGAAGCGTTCTAAAAAGGCTATAGCTCGCACAAGTGATGTCCAGTTGGAGAATCTGTTAAATCTATCAGTTCCGATACCTTTACGCTCAGGTGTGGCAAATGTTTTTGCAACATTTACAGTTGCACGTATTTCTCCATCCTCCTCTGGGTCTATTAGCTGATATATGTCCTCAGAATTCTTCTGTTCTGAGAAAAGAAGTTGTCTTGGTCCTAATAACCATTCACTGCTATGAATTTCGTGAGCAGGTACGGACCTCGTTCCCGAATCTGCGGGATTACGGTTAGTTGGTACATAATTCCATTGATTTGGAGAGCTAAATTTCCTAATCTTCTCCACTCTATTAGCGACATAGATAAAGAACCTTCTTGTCTCGTTACTGATGTAACCTAAGACAACTTTACTGTCTGTGTAGAATTTCACGTTGTCTATTTGTAAATCTAAGTTATCCACAATCGTTTGTGTGATCTCAACTGCTAATACGGCAGCAGATAGTTCAAGTCGTGGAATAGTATGACCACTTGTTGGTGCAACTTTAGCTTTCCCAAGAATGAATCCTATGTTAGGTTCACCACTACTGTCGGTCGTTCGTAGATATGCAACAGCTGCTATGGCTTTTTCTGATGCATCAGAGAAGACATGTAACTCCTTTGTGGCGGTTTTGCTGAGATACGGCACGTAGGTACGTGGAATGCGCAATGTTTCTATAGCAATTAGAGTATCTCTCCAAGATTTCCACTCAGCTGCTGTGTCATCAGAGAGAGGTTGGTCCCAATCGACGGTTTCTGATACTATTTTCCTTAATAGGAGTTTCCCTTGTATAATCACCGGAGCCAAAAATCCCAGAGGATCGTAGATACTGTTTATCGTCGATAAAATTCCTCTCCGAGTGATCGGTTTGTTTTCTGAAGATAATTGAAATAAGAATTTGTCAGTGTTTACGTCCCAGCTGAGACCAAGACTACGTTGTAGGGGTTTGCTATCGGATTCTAGGTCTAGATCCTTAAGATTTGAAGCCAAATCACTTGCATGAAACGCAGACATAACTTCTGCACAATTAGAGGCGAACTTGTGAAGCCTTAAGTTTCCATACTTTGCTAATGCTTGCTGTGTGTCCTTCATGAGCTTAACAGCTTCCTCTTTTGTAGGACATGACGTAAGACCGTCGTCGACATAGAAGTCTCTTGTAACAAAACTAGTCACGTGACTGCCGAACTCTTGTTCTGATGCTTGAGCAGCTTTTCTGAGTCCAAGTGTAGCAACGGCAGGTGACGGACTATTTCCAAAAACATGAACTCTCATGCGATATTCGACAAGGTTCTCTTGTAGGTCGTTGTCTTTATGCCATAAAAACCTCAGATAATTTCGATGGTCTTTTCTCACTACAAAGCAGTGAAACATGTGTTGAACGTCTGCAGTTACTGCGACCATTTCTTTCCGGAAACGCAGCAGTACTCCAAGAAGATCATTGGTCAAGTCTGGACCTGTTAGCAGGACACTGTTGAGTGAAATTCCGTTACATTTGGCGGAAGAATCAAACACTCCCCTGATCTGATCGGGTTTCTTTGGATGATAAACACCAAATAATGGCAAATACCAGCACTCTTCATGGTCGTCCAATGGTGGAGCGAGCTCTGCATGATTATTGTCTAGGATCTTACTCATGAACGTAAGAAAGTGTTCCCGCTTAACTGGGTTTCTATTCAGACTGGTGTCTAACATATTAGCACGATGAAGAGCTTGTTGTCTATTGCTTGGCAATGGCTGTCTTGGCACCCGGAACGGCAACGGTGCTACCCAACTTCCTTCCGAGTCTCTCACAAATTCGTTGTCCATCTGCTTCATGAACATTTTGTCCTCATATGACTGTCCAGGCTTATCATCGTCCCTCGTTTTTTCAAAGAGTGGCGATTGTAAATCTTTCGTTACAGGGTCTGTGTAGTTTTCTCGGATGTCAAACTTGCTTGTGCATGGTTGAAAGGTTGAAGGTTGTCCCGTAGGTAAAATGTTGGTTATTTTAACATTTAACTCGAGAGGCACATGCTGCTTATTAATGCAAGTTTCTCCTATCACTACCCAACCTAGCTTCAATTGTTGTGCATATGGAGTTCTGGATGGTCCTATGCGCTGGTCAAGCACATGGTGTGCTTCTATAAGGTCTCTGCCAATTAAGAGAAGAATTTGGCAATGTTCATCTATGGGTGGAATGCTACCCCTAAGTTCTTTTAAATGAGGGTGATGCATTGTTACTTCCGGAGTAGGTATTTCGTCCCTATTATCGGGAATATGATCGCATTCTATCAGTACAGGGAGGTCAAACTTGTCATAACCATTGATTGATTCCATGACGAAACCTCTTCCTCTTTTGCCGGAAGTGACTACTTTGCCGGAGCATGTTGATAAAGTATAGTTCTCCGGTTTATCTTTGACGTCGAAGAGATTAAAGAATTCGGGCGATGCTAGTGACCGGTTGCTTTGGTCATCAATGATGGCGTACATGCGAATAACTTTGTACTGATTATCTTTGTGATGAACATTCACAGGAAGTATTTTAGCACAAGATTTCCCGCCATATGTATCTTTGCAGATCTCAGTACAGGTAGAGTTAACTGAGGTTGCTTTAGTTTCAGCCGATTCTATAGGCTCCCCGCCGTAGGCTTGCTTAGGCGAGCTAGACTGAGAATTTGCAGGTTGCTGTGGTCTAGTGATGTGAAGTGCGGTAGTGTGTTGTTTACTTCCACATTCTTTACAACTTATGCGTGCATTGCATTCCCGGCTCCTGTGTGTGGTAGAATCACAACACTTGTAACATACATTGTTTTCTTTCAAAAGACCTTTGCGCTCCTCTATTGACTTGGCTCGGAACGCTCGACATTCATTTAAGGAATGCTTTGTATTGTGCAGAATACAAAGACCTTGTTTGCTGGCGTCTCCAGATTGCTGCTCAATCGCTGTTTTATGGGTGCCAACTTTAGTCTTGGGGTAAGACGTAAACCTTGGCGCAGCACCTTTTGTATTTGGTGTGGCTTTTGACCCAAAGATGAACCCAGGGTCGTTTTTTGTTTTGCTTATTTCTCTGACGAAGGCAGAGAATTCTGTGAAAGGTGGAAAGGCAACTTCATATTTGGACTTGTATCTTGTAGCCCTTGTGGTCCACTTTTCTTGGAGTCCGTACGGTAATTTTTCAACAATAGGATTAATCCCGGATGAGGAGTCAAAATATCCTAGCAAACATCCCAGCTTGGGATTTTCCTTGTGATATTCTATTTCTGATAGAATGTCGGATAGTTCGTAGAGACGTGTGTTGTCCTTATTTGTTAAGGTAGGGAATTTGGCAAGCTTACTCATGAGAGAGGCTTCTAACATTTCTGGAGCACCATACCGCTCGTCAAGCCTCTTCCATAATCTCTGTATCCCTATGGTAGGATTATTGGCGTTCGACGCTCTTATGCTAATGGCGTGTTTAGCAGACTCTGGACCGAGCCACTTGATCAGTAAATCGATCTGTTCTGAGTCAGAGACTTGTAACTCATCAGTCACATTCTTGAAGCTTGCTTTCCAAGTATGGAAGGATTCTGCCCGATCGTTAAAGCTTGTTAACCGGGAGAAAAGCAGGTCCTTACGTAAGAGGAATCTAGTTATCTCCGATGTGAGGTTGATTTGTTGCTGGTGTGCAACAGGGATCTCTTCTATGACGCCTTGATTTTGGTGTAAGACAGGGATCTTTTCTGAAACGCCCTGTTTTCCTGTGCCAGTTATATTCCCCAGATCTGGGAATACATTAACATTTGGTGACTTAGTACGTGTAGGCAAGACCTTAGGTGTTTGTGATGGCAAGTTCGGTGCCACAGATGGCACGAACGCTGGCGCTTCATGACTCAGCTCAATTTCAACAGGAATTTGTTTTTTCTTTTGAGGTTCTGTTACTTCCTTTACAGCGGGTGATACTGGAAGTTTATTGACGAAATCTTGCACACGCTGGAGCGGGTCTTCCTTATCGTCAGGGAGATCGCTAATCGCTTGGCTGTCTTCATATTCCAGGATTCGGGCCTCGGCTTCTGCTGCTGCAGCCTCTTTGCGTGCTTCTAGAAGGTTTAACTTGGCCTTCAGTTCGGATTTTTCTCGGCTTACACGTGCAGACTCTTGTGTGATTTGTGATTTTCTGCGTATGGCCTCTTGTTCTAATTCAGATTGTCTGAACAGGGCTTGTTCCTCTAACATTGCTTCTTGTTGTAGGATAAGTGAATGTTGTTCAACAAAGGCTATTTTTGATTTAGCGGCCTCTGCTTTGGCGCGCTTCCTCCGTGCAAGACTTGACATGTCAGAGACATTGGAGCTACCGCTGTGCGAGCTTTTCTTGGCCTTAGATATCCTCGTTTTTGTTGATTTAGCCGTTGTCAAGGTAAGGCGATGTTCGTGCAAAGTTTCAATTGCTAGGTCAACTTTAGACATTCGGATATCCGTTGACAGTTTGCAGGTATCAATGTCTTGAAGGCTGTCTAATGTTTTTGTACTTTTGAGAAATTGCAAGTACTCGTCTGTGAGCCTGCGATAATTAGTACAGGCTTGTACAATTTTATCTTGTGCTGTTAACAATTGCTGGAGGTCGTTAGGAGGCTTGGTCGTTTCTAATAATCTAGATTCTAGGTTTGACCATAGGGCCTCTAAGTCGTTATAGAACTTGTCGCGTTTTTCTATAAAGGCTCCCTGTCCCCTTTCGGTAAGTTCGCGCACTCGCCTAGTCTCTGCGCTTTCATCTAAAGGTGTTGCGTTAGACGGATTTTGTAGTAGTTCTAGATCTGGGACATTTTCCTCTGGGGGCTGAACCTCTTCTTGCTGTTCCGCGTGACTGGGATCCATGATGTAAATCGGCAATGTTTGTTCAACGTTGTTGGTTTGCTGCCTAGGACGCACAAGCTGTGTTGCGTAGTGTCGATGTAACAGCTACGAACGATGCTCCGTTGTATTTCTTGATCAGGAGATGTGTAGACAAGTTGTTGTCAATTTACTATGCTGAGCCGGACTCAACTAGCTTAACCAGGTGACTGCAATCGCAATCTCGATGAATATATAACGAACACAACTTGTTTTGATAAATTGTAATTAATATATTCCACCAGAAAGGTTTCAAGTAGTCAGTAGATTGGTAAACTGAAAGAAATAAAAATACAATATTTTACAATGTGTACGAATTAAATATGAAAGTTAAATACAAGATTATTAATCGAGTCAAAAACGAAAGTAGAATTTACAGTTCATTTCTCGGAAATAAAATACTTACAGTTCGTATGTATTTATAAATTACTTATCCAAATATAACGGAGTTAAACAGATTAATTTTCACAGTTTATGATTGAATCAAACGTACTTGACAGTGGTATGTCTCGATTTCCTCAGAAAGTTAAAATGTCGTCCATTTCCATGTGTTGAAAATATTGAAGCGGACGGTGTCACATAAATTATAGGTAGTCGATAAATACGGTGATTTAAGAAATCGGTCCAGTTCAATTTGTTCCGGATAAATATGAATTATGTAATAAAATTGAATATGGAACAGAATAGTCTGACAGCACGTATACACCACAGTTATCGTAAATTATATAAACATATAAAAAAAAAATCGATTTTTTTTGAAGACAAAAAAGAGAAAAGAACTGATAAGTGCGGGTAATCCATGCGCCTTGCCTCCTTTATGTTTCGAGATCTTAAAAATTAATTATTCTTTTATCTATTATAACACGTGAAAACTACACCGGTGAGTTCCATACATGTCATAAACTTACAGCTGGTCCTGAACATGCATGAAGTATTTGCCACTGGACTTTAAACAACAATCAATCACACTACAACTTATAGTATATATAGTTGTGAAATACAAAATGTATATTATAATGATACATTTAGATGAATAAATAGAATACAAATACACACTACTTTATATAACTGACACAATTTAAAGGAATACTCTCTAAACTATATAGAGAAGCGAAACGTTTCTTTTGAATACTAAACAAACTTTTTAACAGTACATGTTTTTTTAATGGTTTTACATGCGGCGCTCAAATATTTTGCATGGTCTTTTGGTATAGTGTTTAGACATATATGATATTGTAAGAACCTTTAACGTATAATAGATTCACATTCGTTACTTTGCTCAATATAAAAAAAAAACATAAGCATTAATTTATATTAAAAACTGAAGGTCAGACATCACTAATACGTGTTCATTCATTCTTTAAGTTTAGACCTTTTTATCAAGAATTATGATGAGAGTAATTGTAAAATATAATAGGCATGTACTTTCTTACGTTATGGATCATTGATTTTGTTACCTGTTGACCCGGTTGATTACTAGCACGTGCCATTGAACTCGACCGTTTTAACTAAAACAGATTTTATTTTAAATCAACGCCATATATATATATATATATATATATATATATATATATATATATATATACAACTCGTCTAAACATCAACCCAACAATGTTAGATCTGTAAATTTGCTTTCGCAAATTTTTGGTTCTTCCCTCGCCGGGATTCGAACCCATGCTACTGTGATATCGTGACACCAAATCGCCTGCACTGCAGCCGTCCCGCTAGACCACACGACCACCTGGGCTCTTAAAAAAAGAGCTTTCGCTGGCCGTGTGTTACCTTTCCACGTCAGTTTTAATCTAGCGGCGTACTGCAGTACATGATATATAAGGCATGAAGATGTTATTGTTACAGATCTGCTAAATTATCTATAGTAAAGGATCCTACAAATTAATGTAAGATACAGTCACAGAAAATAATTATATTTATAAGTACGTCTGAGTCAGTGACAACCCTACAACAGATGTATCCATCGGATCGCCATCAATGATAGTGATACATGGCTGTGTACATAATGTATATACAACTCGTCTAAACATCAACCCAACAATGTTAGATCTGTAAATTTGCTTTCGCAAATTTTTGGTTCTTCCTCGCCGGGATTCGAACCCATGCTACTGTGATATCGTGACACCAAATCGCCTGCACTGCAGCCGTCCCGCTAGACCACACGACCACCTGGGCTCTTAAAAAAAGAGCTTTCGCTGGCCGTGTGTTACCTTTCCACGTCAGTTTTAATCTAGCGGCGTACTGCAGTACATGATATATAAGGCATGAAGATGTTATTGTTACAGATCTGCTAAATTATCTATAGTAAAGGATCCTACAAATTAATGTAAGATACAGTCACAGAAAATAATTATATTTATAAGTACGTCTATATATATATATATATCAAACGTCTGAATAATAGTCAACGATTTTCCCCACGTGGGAGCTGGATCGTTACAAGTAACGATACATGTACACAATAAAATAAATTATATAAACGCCTAAAAAGTGTACATAACAACACCAATGATATAAAAAGGAACTATAAATGTAATTATTCATAAATATTTCGGATAACAGATATCCTTCGTCAGTCAGATTCTGATGTTAAATGAATCATCTTTAAGTCTTCTTAGATTAAACTTTTACTAAATCTTGAAATTTATACAATAAAAAAGGCAAACCGAACATCAGTTAAGACGCTTGCACCATTCTAAAAATTTGTTGAATATGACATAGGTTATATGACTAATTACATCAGAGAGTTCACATATATGCTTTAAATAAAAATAATAATGTGCGATGTGAACTAGCACAATTTTAAAGCTTTAACGGTGTCGATATTATAATGTTACAAGAAAGATTGCGTCAATAAGAATTCCAAATAAACAGCACTGAACGGTCTAAATTTCTAAATATTTCAGTTTTGACAACTGTAGTGTAGTTACATTAGAGTCTGCGATGTTTAAAACAAACGGCCGTTAAAATATAATAACAAATTTTGACTAAAGTAAAATAGTTGGACGTGGCTTGGTACTTATACATCCCTCAAAAAATTAAGCAATTTAAATTGTTATATTCAACAGATTTATTTAAGAGATGAGTAAGGTAAAGAAATAGAAACGGAGACTGTAATAATAAGTAATATAACCCAGATGTGAAGCACTGCATGGTGTCGAACTACATCTTTTCATTTATCCCATTTGGTGCCAAAGTTGTTAATTTTCTAATCCAAAATCTTTCCCGAGTAAGTCTATCCTCCCTAGACCAAGCAGAGTTGTGGTCAATGATAGTAACGGTAAGTCGATTGAGATCTGCCTTAGTGTGGCCAGGGGATCTCAAATGTCGACTAAGAGGGAGGTCTGGCTTGCATTGGTAGTCGCTACGACGACTGTTCATTCGTTTGTGAAACGGCTGTTCTGACTCGCCTACATACTGTTTACCACATTTACACTGTAGGAGATACACAACATTTGTAGTCTTGCAATTGACATTGCAAAATATGGTGTATTCTGTACCAGTGGAGTGACTGTTAAAAGTCTGGGTATCCAGTATTTGTTTGCAAGTCAGACATCGTTTGTTTCCACAACCCTTACAAGAGCCCACTGACGAAGAGCCTGCTTGAGAGGATAACTCAGCTCTCACCAGCAAGTCTTTAAGGCTTTTGGACCTGCGGAAAGCCAGTACAGGTGGCTCGGGAAAGATCTTGGATAGTTTAGGATGTTTTTCGATATCTTTCCAACTTTCGCGGATAAGGTGAGACAAGTTGTCAAATTTTGGATTGTAAGTCAACACAAAAGGCACCCTCCTGTTGACCGTTTTGACTTTATATTGTAAAAGTTCATCTCGGCTGATGTTGCTAGCACGAGAAAAAACCTTTATCAATGTCTTTCCTTTTGTAGCCTCGATGTTTTAGGTGACCGCGAAGTTCTTGTAGTCGTTTTTTGGCAACATCGTTGGTGGAGCAAATCCTTTTTATTCGTATGGCCTGGCTGTAGGGAATGCTCTTGGTGCAATGTTTAGGGTGACAACTTGAAGGAGACAGATATTGATGTTTGTCTGTGGTCTTGCAATACAGATCTGTAAATATGTTTCCATCCCTCACTTGCGTTGTAGTGTCAAGAAATGTGATCTTAGAGTCAGAGATTTCATATGTGAATTTTATTGAGGGATGGGCATCGTTGGCATGTTGAATAAACAAATCTAGTTCTTGTTCAGTATTATCCCACTTCATGTCAATATCGTCAATAAATCGGAACCAAGAGAGGGGTTGATAAAGAAAAGAATTGAGAATTCTCTGTTCTAATTTCCCCATAAAAATATTGGCATAAGACGGGGCCATCTTTGTTCCCATTGCTGTTCCATTAACTTGGAGAAAGTGTTCGCCATTGAATGTGAAGTTATTGCATTTTAAAACCAAAGTTAGAAGTTGGATGAGACATTCAGTTGGTGGATGTAAGGTGTTACGAGAGTTCCAGACTTCCCTACAGGCTTCAATTCCATCATCATGGGGGATATTAGTATAGAGGGAGGTAACATCAAGCGAGACAAGGATCGTTTCAGGTGGGAGAGGGTTCAAAGATTCCATTTTTTTTAAGATAATGTGTTGTGTCTTGTATATATGATGGTAAATTTTCTACGTGTGGTCGGAGATGAAAGTCAATAAATTCTGATATTTTCTCTGTAGGGTGGTCATTGGCGGAAACAATTGGTCTACCTGGATTATTGACTTTATGTATTTTGGGCAGAAGATAGAAACGCCCCGGCTTTGATTTTTCCGGTTTTAGATATTTAAATGTGGTTTCATCAATATGTCCCTGTTCACACATGTTTTTCAGGTTTGTGGTGATCTCTTTGTTAAATTGAGGGGTGGGGTCAGAGTCTAATTTCTTATAGAATCTCTCATCAGAGAGTTGACGCTCCGCCTCTTGAATGTAGTCACATCTGTCCATGACGACAACAGCGCTACCTTTATCTGCTGGTTTAATTATAATGTCGTCTCTGTTTTTAAGTAACCGCACAGCTTCGTTTTCTTCAGAAGATAAATTGTTGAATGTTTGGGAAGTAGCAGTGGGCAGATGTGTTACGTCGGATTTAATTTTGTCAATAATATGTTCTAAAGTGGCACATTTACTGGGTTTAGGAATCCATGAACTTTTTGTCCTGAATCTGGGAATATCGACATCTTCTTGGTCGTCATCTGAGTCGAGATCACTTGTGTCACTATCAGTGGAACTTTTTGTGGGGAAATTAGAACAGAGAATTCTCAATTCTTTTCTTTATCAACCCCTCTCTTGGTTCCGATTTATTGACGATATTGACATGAAGTGGGATAATACTGAACAAGAACTAGATTTGTTTATTCAACATGCCAACGATGCCCATCCCTCAATAAAATTCACATATGAAATCTCTGACTCTAAGATCACATTTCTTGACACTACAACGCAAGTGAGGGATGGAAACATATTTACAGATCTGTATTGCAAGCCCACAGACAAACATCAATATCTGTCTCCTTCAAGTTGTCACCCTAAACATTGCACCAAGAGCATTCCCTACAGCCAGGCCATACGAATAAAAAGGATTTGCTCCACCAACGATGTTGCCAAAAAACGACTACAAGAACTTCGCGGTCACCTAAAACATCGAGGCTACAAAAGGAAAGACATTGATAAAGGTTTTTCTCGTGCTAGCAACATCAGCCGAGATGAACTTTTACAATATAAAGTCAAAAAGGTCAACAGGAGGGTGCCTTTTGTGTTGACTTACAATCCAAAATTTGACAACTTGTCTCACCTTATCCGCGAAAGTTGGAAAGATATCGAAAAACATCCTAAACTATCCAAGATCTTTCCCGAGCCACCTGTACTGGCTTTCCGCAGGCCCAAAAGCCTTAAAGACTTGCTGGTGAGAGCTGAGTTATCCTCTCAAGCAGGCTCTTCGTCAGTGGGCTCTTGTAAGGGTTGTGGAAACAAACGATGTCTGACTTGCAAACAAATACTGGATACCCAGACTTTTAACAGTCACTCCACTGGTACAGAATACACCATATTTTGCAATGTCAATTGCAAGACTACAAATGTTGTGTATCTCCTACAGTGTAAATGTGGTAAACAGTATGTAGGCGAGTCAGAACAGCCGTTTCACAAACGAATGAACGGTCATCGTAGCGACTACCAATGCAAGCCAGACCTCCCTCTTAGTCGACATTTGAGATCCCCTGGCCACACTAAGGCAGATCTCAATCGACTGACCATTACTATCATTGACCACAACTCTGCTTGGTCTAGGGAGGATAGACTTACTCGGGAAAGATTTTGGATTAGAAAATTAACAACTTTGGCACCAAATGGGATAAATGAAAAGATGTAGTTCGACACCATGCAGTGCTTCACATCTGGGTTATATTACTTATTACAGTCTCCGTTTCTATTTCTTTACCTTACTCATCTCTAAAATAAATCTGTTGAATATAACAATTTAAATTGCTTAATTTTTTGAGGGATGTATAAGTACCAAGCCACGTCCAACTATTTTACTTTAGTCAAAATTTGTTATTATATTTTAACGGCCGTTTGTTTTAAACATCGCAGACTCTAATGTAACTACACTACAGTTGTCAAATCTGAAATATTTAGAAATTTAGACCGTTCAGTGCTGTTTATTTGGAATTCTTATTGACGCAATCTTTCTTGTAACATTATAATATCGACACCGTTAAAGCTTTAAAATTGTGCTAGTTCACATCGCATATTATTATTTTTATTTAAAGCATATATGTGAACTCTCTGATGTAATTAGTCATATAACCTATGTCATATTCAACAAATTTTTAGAATGGTGCAAGCGTCTTAACTGATGTTCGGTTTGCCTTTTTTATTGTATAAATTTCAAGATTTAGTAAAAGTTTAATCTAAGAAGACTTAAAGATGATTCATTTAACATCAGAATCTGACTGACGAAGGATATCTGTTATCCGAAATATTTATAAATAATTACATTTATAGTTCCTTTTTATATCATTGGTGTTGTTATGTACACTTTTTAGGCGTTTATATATATATATATATATATATATATATACAAAGTATAAACAAAGTACTATATACATATTATATGGATAAGAAAATAAATATTATAAGGATATATTGTTTGAATGAAAATTTTTATACGGTGATACTTTAACACCGTCCCGACAGAGACTGAATGCAGTATATGATCAGGTTTCGGGATCCGGGAAGTCTTTTTTCGAATTTCCGAATGTCGGGAATATTTTTTTCCAACTTTAATAGAGTAACTCGCACGAAAAAAAAATAAACATACCAAAAAAGCAACAGCTTCAACGGTAAACTAGGACATATATCAACAGAAAACGAATTAAAGAAACTGTCATGCATAAAACAAAAATATGCATGACTGTGTTAATTTGCCTCCGCTGCATTTCTGTGGATTGTCTCATTGGCAATCATACCACATCTCCTTAACTTTTTTAGGTTACGTTTAGGATTTTCCGTTACTAATCTTCAAATACAAAAAACATTTTTACCGGTGTTCACAACATTTCAAGGTTAAATTTATGGCATACATTCTGGTGTGTATACAATTAACGTACGTCCTTGCATTTAATTATCAATATATATTTATATAAACTAACATTTATTAAAAAATAAACAACATATATATATATAGACGAATAATTTATTAGTTCCTCAACAAAACAAGAAAAGAAATAAAGAATTAACACAAGATTTAATCTTTTTTTTTAATTAATCAAAATATACTTCAAATTCTAATAATAAAATACATATATACATGTATTAATCTAAAATGCATTATCGAGTAGAAGGGGCGCAACTCGTGGTATCAAACCGGTATACTGAACGGATCAAAACAGGGTCTGAAAATTTTGAACGTTCTTTTGTATCCAAGGTCTGTTTTGGTCTGACACGGTCTTAACGGGTCTAAACAACCCGCTAGACGATTCAGTCTTTTCCGTCTTGACACGCCTTAACGAACTGATTTACCTGATGAGGCTATCGATCTGAACGGCGACTTAACTATCTTAAATATCTTGACGATTTTTTCTAGCGGTAAATCCAGTCAATCAAGATGTGATCAGACCAAAATGACCGTTTCAGACTGAAATCGTGCTACTAGTGACACCCAAACACATGCAAGACCAATCATCACAGAGAACGCACAAACACATGCAAGAACACTCATCACAGAGATACACTCAAACACATGCAAGACCAATCATCACAGAGAACGCACAAACACATGCAAGAACACTCGTCACAGAGAACGCACAAACACATGCAAGAACAATCGTCACAGAGAACGCACAAACACATGCAAGAACACTCGTCACAGAGAACGCTCAAACACATGCAAGAACACTCGTCACAGAGAACGCACAAACACATGCAAGAGCACTCGTCACAGAGAACGCTCAAACACATGCAAGACCAATCATCACAGAGAACGCACAAGCACATGCAAGAACACTTATCACAGAGAACGCACAAACACATGCAAAAACACTCATCACAGAGAACGCACAAACACATAATATAAAAGACGACACAGCATGCAAACCGCAGAATAACAAGGAACATCTACATCAACGACAGACGCCACAGGAACATAAACAGTGACGCTCTTATGTAACAAATATGTAATCCTGAACTTAACACAACTATTTTCATAACACCAGTCCAAACGATTTTTACGATAATAATGGTATTAAAAGGCTATTTTAAAATTATTTGGACTACAAAATAGACAAATCGTCCGTCGTTAGCTTTTACAAAAATCTTCACTGAAACTACTGGGCCAAATTGAACCAAACTTGTCCATAATCATAATTGAGGTATCTAGTTTACAAAATGTGTGCGGTGACCCTGCCAACCAACCACGATGGCCGCAATGTCTAAAAAAAGAATGTAGGGGTAAAATGTAGATTTTGGCTTATAACTCTGAAACCAAAGCATTAAGAGCAACTCAGACATGAGGGTTAAATTGTTTTGCAAGTCATTATCTTGATATTATCTTAATATACGATTATTTGGTTATTATCTTGAATATTATAATAGATAGAGATAAACTGTAAACAGCAATTATGTTCAGCAAAGTAAGATCCACAAATAAGTCAACATGAGATTTGTAAATTTGGTAAATTTTTGTAAATTTAACAAAATATTTTCCTCTGTTACTAATGGGCCAAGTTCATTATAAATTGAGATAATAAGATAATTGTAAGAAGCAAGAATGTTCAGTAAAGTAAGATCTACAAACACATCACCATCACCAAAACACATTTTTGTCATGAATCCATCTGTGTCCTTTGTTTAATATGCACATAGACCAAGGTGAGCGACACAGGCTCTTAAGTCTCTAGTTTTTATTGAAATTTATAAACATACAATTCTAGAAAGGTTTGCTACAAACATGTCAGTACCTAATTACTAACCACTGAGCTGATGACAATCTCTCGGTACTCATAGTTAATCAACAGAGGTATCGACCCAGCGCTATCAAGAAAAAGGGCATCAAAGCACTCTGTTCCACATTGCTTAAAATAAAAGTTATTCCAGACATTAAATTGAATCTCATGTTTTGAGCGTCACTGATGAGTCTTATGTAGACGAAACGCGCGTCTGGCGTACTAAATTATAATCCTGGTACCTTTGATAACTATTTACACCACTGGGTCGATGCCACTGCTGGTGGACGTTTCGTCCCCGAGGGTATCACCAGCCCAGTAGTCAACACTTCGGTGATGACATGAATATCAATAATGTGGTCATTTTTATAAATTTCCAGTTTACAAAACATTGAATTTTCCGAAAAACTAAGGAGTTGCTTATCCCAGGCATATATTTCCTTAGCCGTATTTGGCATAACTTTTTGGAATTTTGGATCCTCAATGCTCTTCAACTTTCTACTCGTTTGGCTTTATAAATTTTTTGATATGAGTGTCACTGATGAATTTTATGTAGACGAAACGCGCGTCTGGCGTACTAAATTATAATCCTGGTACCTTTGATAACTAGTTATATGAGAAGTGGTGAATAAAAGTACCTATGTAGAACTTCTCTTTTATTTCAACATTTACTATCGTTTTTTAAATACTAAATACCTAAGTCCGTGTGTTTAAAATACTCATAAAACAGAACATGAACTTGAACTGTTGTCATTGTCATCCTCCTTTACACTGTTACCTTTTACATCACATTGATCAATCGTATTAGATCCCCCTTTACCGGGACAATAAACATTGTCCGTGTGTCCTGGTTTCTGAGTAGGACAGGCACCAGAAGAATTATTTTCGTACTTTTTAAGTATTGTTGTCGCTCTGTCTTTTGCAAATTCACGTGTTGTCACGTCATCAGGGAGGTATGGAGGAAACTGTTTCAAATCGTCCAAGCCCCGAATCGGCCATCCCCAAAAGTCGAAAACGAGGCTTAGATTCCTCTTGACTTCATTGAAAAACGTCTGTATCCACATGTTCTCTTTTTCTTGCTGGTTTGATGGTCGTTTGTGTTTTGGAATTTTATCAGTCCTGAATACAGATTTGTAAGTACCCCAGCCAAAGTCCCTCGCCAACTGTGCGTACACTAACAACGCTATACCAGGATTATTACACCATTTGTCATACTTTGCCCCTTCCTGTAAACAAAAGTGAGTGTATGTCTATACAAGTTAAAACCTTTGAAATTACGGATTTTCGAATAAGTTTATTGTAATAAATTTTGACAGAGTAATATTGCTTATCGCCGCCATATTAAAACAACATCTAGTTATGATAGGGACATAAAGTTCAAGTGTATTCTTTTGTTAGTTGACACAAATCAATCAAGTTTTGTGTATACAATAAATTAATTTTGCAGAGGTATGTTTACAAAGCCGTATATTTTAAATTACAAAAACACGTTTTGAACACCGGTTATTTTTCTTGGCATTAAAAAGTGATGAAAAAACTCATAGATATAACTTATGATATATCTCACCCGGGATAGTTGCTGGCATTTTCGAACTTTTCTCTAACCCAGAGATGATCCCATGGTTTCACAGTGCAAACTACGTCCATAGCATGCAAAGTAAATATATTACAAGTCACCTCCTTCGTTCCAGCCCTCGTCCGCATAGAATCCTGGAAGTTATGTCCCAGCTCATGGAACATTCCCCAACTTCCTTTCCTGTTGTTTATCTTTAGAATATGGTCTCTGGACAATAGGAAGCAGTCCTCGTAGATCTAATTACAAATATAAAATGGTTCATGTAATAATAAAACTGCTTCTTTGAAAAATCCCTACACTGTAAATATATTGCTATTTGATAAAATTCTAAGACCTTTGAGGCATAGGCAAAATATCTTCATACCATTTGCAAATCAGGATTTTCCTTAATGAGAATGATAATAAGATTGAGAATAAATTAAAATGGGGAATGTGTCAAAGAGACATCATTTTGTTATATGTGTTAGGAATGTAGTTTGAAATTATGATGCTTGGTTTGTATGGAAATACAACTATAAGAGATAAAATATACCTAAAACTTCGTGGGTAAAAAGAAAGGATCAACACACAAACAGACAAACATTAGTGCCCACCCAAAACATGGACAACATTGAAAAATAAAAACTGAGCAACACAAACCCCTTCAAACCTGAGAATGATTACATGTAGCCAGACGTGTGAGCAGATAAAAATCTACATGTGACACTCTTCAATATAACTCCCTATTTGTTAATTTCACTGAATTAAAAAAAGGTTAAAAAAAGTACAGAGTATAAAAAAAGGTTCTTACACATTTTCCTTGTCAAATTTTAAAACGAACCTGTTATGTTTGAAACGAACCTTATTAGGATCTGCCATGTCCAGATGGGTGACGATTGGATAACCAGAATGCATGTAACCAATGGACGGCTGTTCATCTGTAACCACCCATTGTCCTCTACCATTAGATGGATCCTTCCCAAGTAGGTCAATGTGGGCAGATACTACAGAATCCCAAATTTTCATCGTCATTGATGGATCTGAGAGCTGTCTTACTGATGCGGATGGTAAGGTCAAGGCTATCTTGTCACCAATGATATCACACCATAACCCTGGCTTGTAACGTTCTACAGTTTCCCATGTATCCGCCGTTTTGTAAGTAAATATGGGAGCAGGTACGACATTGTGTAGCTTCAACTTCAATTTATCGTTTGTACTTTTAGGCGACTGTAAATAAATCAGTCCTCCAAATGAACTGTAAATGATTAGTGGTGTTGAAGAAAAATTTCCAAATTCGTTTGTTATAAGCTCTTTCTTTATTCTAATCTTAGGCCATCGTCTTAGCTTAGAATCAGTATTGTAAAGCTCGTCACCATTCAGACCAATTATAATATTCCATGTTTTTTTCGTCTTGCTCCACAACAATTCCATGACAGTACCAGCGGGAATGTAGCATCCCGTTGAATGAAATTTGTGTGTCTGTGAGGAGAATTCTAATTCGATAGACTGAACTTCCGGTGTATTCTCAAATGTTCCTAGAAATTAATGGATTCCTTCTGCTAATACTACATTCCCTTCTAAGCCATCTCGGATCATGATATCGCACATAAGCATCGCAGCTTTTTTGGCGCCATGTGACTCAACGGTTTACTTCGTGTTGGTATATGGTCGTTATCTGGTGATAATTTCTGAATCATTTCCACAACATGTGGTTTGTGTTTGATATAAAGTTCCTCTGGTAAGTGTACTACATTGTGTATTAATCCTCCTAATCTGTTAATCTTTTCTGGTTGCTTGTTAACTGCTGAAACTAGATCACTGGGCTTTGCATAATCCGCCATATTGTCTTTTACTAAAAGTTCCGCTAAATCGCCGTCATTCTTGTACATTAATTTACCAGCATAAGCGATACCTATTGCCTTGAAGATGATATTTTCAACGTCTATTTAATTTTATACACTTCTGCAAATCCCCATGGGCTCACTTCACATATCAACCCACCTCCTCTCTCTACCCAATCAAGTTATTTCAATACACTGTTATCTTCTGTCCTAACCGGAAGTCCATTCCATGTTAATATCCTACATTCAGGAGGAAGCTCACCTAACCGGAAGTCCATTCCATGTTATTATCCTACATTCAGGAGGAAGCTCATCGAAGTTATTAAAGTAATCAGAAAAACAAGGTATCTCATTTCCCTTGTCTGTGTTTTTCGTTATCCAATTTCTGATATTTTCGTTGAATCGTTTATATTTACGTTTCGTATCCTTTTTTCCAAAACTGTTAACAAATACATTGTGCGAAAAAAAAAATATTCTTCCTTTGCCATATTGAGCTGAAAAAATACACAGTATTAAATGATGAATGGTTAATTTTTACATTTACAAAAACCATTCAAATAGAAAAACCAACGATCTAATATATTTAATAACAAAAACCACTAATTAACCACAAAAAAACGACAACCACTGAACATCAGGTTCCTGACTTATGACATGTGCATTAGTGAAACATCACAACATACATGTGACATAGAAAGATACACTTTACAATATGAATGTATTGATGTTCTTTTCAAACTTAAATATAAGTACACTTGAATATCAACAAAAATATCGATGTCGTTTTATCAGTATTTTCAGAGAAATAAGTGATTATGACAGAAAGTAGGAACATATTTTATAGATTATCAGTGTTGCTTTTATAATATTCGTCCTCGCTTTTAGTAGATGTAATGATTTTTTGTTGTCTTTTGCTATCCCGCTGTCAGCGTCGACATTGAAAGTATTTTTCCGATATCTGTTTCAAAGTTTGTTACAAACATCATCTTGACGTTGTCAAACACAAAAAAAAACCAAAAACAATGAATCGAATCAAATGTAACGATAATATAGGAAAAATACAATTGTAAAATCCTTTTAAATTGAAATTCGTATAATATCGATAGAAACGTAACCAGCAAGAGAAAAACAAATTTTTATAGTACTTATTCATTGTTATTTTTATCAATATAGGACATGGAGAAGAATCAACGCTATATAACAATACAGAATACAAACCTGCCGCACAAAAAACGTGTCCTTTCTTGTTTGCAAGGATTGCTTGTGAAGTCTCTCCGTACACAAAAATTACTCCCGGGACACAGCCTGGAAATGGCACCATGTCAACACCGTCCAGAATTTCTATTTTCCAGTCTTTCATTTCGATTGTCTTTTACAAATAATAAGAAATATTATAAAAATACTATTATGAAATCAGGATATTTATAATCGAGAGTTTAATGGCTTACTTGTTTTTCTCTTAAACATTCTTCATGTTCTGTTAGGTATACTGGTATACAACTAGTAGTATTCATAATAATCATTATTCCCAAGTTTTTGACACACAGATGACGTTTCAATTGATATGAATGTATTTATACATAAGTAATTCTACTATTTCGGTGATCAACATAAATAAATCATGAATGTGAAAAAGCCAGAAGAATACATATATAAACTTTCATGATTCGGATGAAAACTGAAAGCGCCGAATTAATCATGTTAATGGAGTTTAAATCTTGATTAAACATTTGTCAAACAGTTTTCTAACAATTTAGTCTCTAGTCCTTTTTCATGCATATATAATGGACGAATCATTTTAGGGGAGGAAAGGAAAAGGGGCATTTACAACCTATTTGGCATACATACTAGTGCAAATTCAAAACGTTTAGTACATACACTTACACCTACCCTTATAAAAACTGTGTACATGTTGTTTAGATTTTTTTAATTTTGGCATCGCATCAAACCATGACAACACGTGTTTATTCTATACAATTTCCCTACTTCCCTTTTTTACATCAAATTTTAAGCACATAACAGATTGAACAAGTGTGTGGGCTACCAAAACAAAATCATTATTATTATGCAAAAACATTACCAAACCAACATGTGTCCAGTTTTAATTACCGTAATGATATGTAAAAACACCTACACCAACTGATCATGCTGATAGAAATATATAACATACCTGATAACTGTTCTTATTTTAGGTAAACTGACTGTAAACCGACATCAGTAGATATATATATATTTATAACATACCTTACACAAGTCGTATACAGATAATACACAGTGAACTGAATGTTTTAATGAAATTATCATATTAACAGCTGTTGGATTACATTGTCATGTTTATAGTGTGATTTTGTCAATATCAAGAACGTCGAGTTCAATATTCGAAACGATGTATCTGACAAAGTTATTTAAAATATCGAATAACCGAACTATACACATGTCCTTCACACCTAATATTATATTGTACTCTGACATATCGTTCATTTTCGGAATAATTCGCAATTGATTATGAAAAATTATATGTGTACTGATCTATGATCAAATGTTTTATATTTTGAAATTCGGTATGTTTGTTGCAAATCAAAGTTTAACTTTAAGCTTGACATATAATTAACGACGGCATAAGGTAGAAAAACGTTGATAAACAATCAACTCCGGATCCGTTTATATTTATGCGTTTTTTTCGTCTGTTTTCAGCAACAATAATCAGTAATGTATATTTAATAAGTGTTTTAAAGATATAAAACTTTGCAATAATATTGAAAATCAATAACTTTCTGTTGAACCTGTCAAATTTGAATTACAGATTCTTTAAATGTTATTTCACTATTTCACAAATTTAGTGGCGGATCCAGAATATGGTGGGGGCCAACTGACTGCCTAAAAGGGGGCCCGCTCCAGTCACGCTTCAGTGATTTTCTATAGAAGCAACCATTTTTTTCCAAAAAGGGGTGGGGGTGGGTGGGCCCCCTGTCCCCCTAACCCCCATAATTCGCCTTTGAGATTAATAAGAAATAATTAGACTAAATTTGTTATGGAGATGAGCAAATAAAGCGAAAAGGCTTTTGTATGGTTACCACTTGTAATATTTTGTCTGAGAAATAGAGAGCTGTTCAACGAGTATTAAAATATAAGGCATTACAAACTTTATATTATGAAGATGATTACAACATTATGTTCTTTTCATATGTGTTATGATAGTATGATACTAAACCCCTAACGGGAAGGATTGTGCCTGATGTTCATATGATGAAATGATAATCTTTCAGTCAGTTTTATTGAAGTCTGGAGCTGGCATGTCAGTTAACTGCTAGTAGTCTGTTGTTATTTATGTATTATTGTCATTTTGTTTATTTTCTTTGGTTACATCTTCTGACATCAGACTCAGAAGTCTCGTGAACTGAATTTTAATGTGCGTATTGTTATGCGTTTACTTTTCTACTTTGGCGAGAGGTATAGGGGAGGGTTCAGATCTCACAAGCATGTTTAACCCCGCCGCATTTTTGTGCCTGTCCCAGAGTCAGGAGCCTCTGGCCTTTGTTAGTCTTGTATTATTTTGATTTTGGTTTCTTGTGTACAATTTGGAAATTAGTATGGCGTTCATTATCACTGAACTAGTATATATTTGTGTAAGGGGCAGCTGAAGGAAGCCTCCGGGTGCGGGTATTTCTCGCTCCATTGAAGACCTATTTGTGACCTTCGGCTGTTGTTTTTTTTCTTTGTCGGGTTGTTATCTCTTTGACACATTCCCCATTTCCATTCTCAATTTTATACTAATTACAAACTTGTCCTTCATTAACTTGATCCACGAAATTCAAGAAATATAAACTAAACAGTGCATAACAAAATGTACAATTAGGAACAACAATTTGTTTAAATTCTTAATTTAAACATTACAGAATAAATAAAACACACCAAAATATCGTTAAAATCAAGTTGGAAACTCAATTATTTTAAATTCGATTTAACAAAATATTTTGTCTGATGTGCATACATGTAGCCTTTGATATTGAAATAAACAGTTTTTAACAGGTTCTATGGAAAAGATCGGAAATATTGAAGAATCTCAATTATCGGAGTTTTTTCAAATGTAATTGTTGTATTTCAATTTGAAAATATGGATACAACCAAGCAATAACGCTGTGGACTATTAAATATCATAAAGTATTGAAAAGCAACTAATGGACTATAAACAATGCTAGCTTTATCAATAATTTTCCAAGCCTTTTCTTAGTCACGTCTTTGACAGTGTTAATTGTTATCTATACGTTCGATGCGCTTCACTCTTTTGATCATGTCATTGGATAAAACGTAAAATCAAAAATATTGAACTCCAAGGAAAATTCAAATTGGAAAGTATCTAATCAAATTGCAAAATCAAATGATAAAACACATCACACGACTGGACAACAACTGTCATATTCCTTACTTGGTACAAATGCAGATATGGATTGAACCTTGTTTTTAAGCACTAATATCTCATTTGTATGACAGTCCGACTGTCGCATCAAATTCTGTTATAAATATACAACGATGCGTGAATGAAACAGACATAATAGGTAACATAGTAACCTCAAAGCAAACAAACATTTATAAAAGAAGCACAAAAAAGCATCACATGCATTGCTCCGTGTGGTTGATGTCAGAAAATGTAAAAGTCTCATTGGATGAAATTTTGTCGTTCAATGCTTTAAAAACAAATTATATAGAGAATGATGGTACACAGGGTTAAGAAATCAAAAGTTATCATGTTACAATTAATTTAAAAACCAGACCGAAATTTAAATTTGTCTAGAAGTTCTTTAGAATTTTGAAAATCCACATATGGTTGATACCGCTACTCGAGTACAATAATTTTGTCGTTTGTCGTTCAAAGCATTTTCAAAATTATGATAAAACAATAACAAAATGTTATAAATAGAACAATAACATAACGACGGGATCTTTAAAAGTAACGAGTCACGTTATAAGAACCAAAGAAGCACAAAAAAAGTCGCATAAACAAAACCCACCAGCAAAAATGAAAGATAAAACAAACACATTGACGGGAAGTATAAGTACCGAGCCACTGTAAATGAAAATCACACAAAAAAGACCAAACAGTAAAAGTTATTTTAATAATTGAACAAAGACAAATGAAAGAACAATATAACACGTTGTTGAGGTTGTAAATAACGGTAGTACGTAGAATCTATACATCAAGACCATAATGCATTATTTTTGAAGTTGATACTGAATATTTATATTGGTAGCTCTCGATGAACTTTTTTTAGGAAAAGGAGTAGAATACGAACTTTCCTAGGATTTCGTTTTTTTTTGTTGTTTTATTATTTTTCTCCATTAATAGTTTAAAATCGAAAGGTGAACCCCATATAATCATGTTAAAAAGTAACTATTACAATGATTTCTTATTATGCAACTTCTTCTTCGTACGCCCCTTTCGTCAAAGATCTATAGAAACTTTACATTCTAAGACAATTATTCAATTTTTGTTGACTTTCACGAGATTATTATGTCTTTTAATAGATGCTTTTTATTTTAGCTGAACTTTTCTTAAGGCGAAATTATGATCAATTGTACATTTTTTATTTCATGTTGTTTTTATTGAACGTAACATGTTGTTATTTTTACTAAGAACTTATTCCATGTGCAAATATTCGTTTTCTGTTTTGATTTGGACATTTTTACTAGAATCGTCTTTAGTCACTGTATCAATTGACATACTGCTGACCGATTTATACTCATGTGTATCAATTTCTGATTTAAGATCTTGATAAGAATGTACAAATATTTCTTTGGTACACTCGTCTGAAACTCCTGAATCGGATCCTACTGTAGAATCGAGGACAGATTTGTAATCATGTAAGTCCCTGTCAGGAACCATTGGTTGATATGGATTCAAATAACCAGATTCTCGCGTTGTTGTTTCTGAACCCGAAGAACCAGATTCATTCATGTTATCAGTAGATGAATATTCATGAATATCTGCTGAATGAACGATTGGTTGATATGGATTCAGATAACCAGATTCACGCGTTATTGCTTCTGAGCCTGATGAACCTGATTCATTCATGTTATGAGTAGATGAATATTCATGAATATCTCCTGAATGAACAATTGGCTGGTATCACTAGTAGCACGATTTCAGTCTGAAACGGTCATTTTGGTCTGATCGTATCTTAATTGACTGGATTTACCGCTAGAGGAAAACGTCAAGATTTGTCAGATCGTTAAGTCTCCATTCGGATCGATAGTCTCATTAGGTAAATTAGTCCAGTTAAGGCATGTCAAGATATTTAAGACTGTATCTTCTAGCGAGCTGTTTAGATCCGTTAAGACCGTGTCAGACCAAAACAGACCATGGATACAAACTGACGTCAAGATGTTGTCAGACCGTGTCCAGTCGTGTTCAGATTTTAATAATTTGGACACAAAACGAGTGAAACTTTCCCATTATTTATCAGGGGTTGCTCCCCTTTCAAGAATAAAATAAAACTGTGAAAGAAGACGATTTTTTTAAACTGATAGTCTACCACGTCCCCTTAATCATGTTATTTAAATAAAACAAATATTCAATTTGAATTCTAACTTCTTCCTATTTAATTATTTAACACTGTTTTATAATTATATAAATAAAAAAAGTAGCTCAAAGTCATACTGCTGCACAAATCGCCGCGAATTGACTAAAAAAAAATCAACAGATTGCCGAAATAATATTTGATTCATTGAATATAAGCACCTGAACCTTTATATTTAATGGTTTACAAGTGATTGCAATACGTTTTATATGCAAGTACAGACTGCCGTACGTGGTGAAGAATTTGTCATTCATTTTTACACCCTTATTTAATAATAACGGATGTCGGCCGTGAACACTTGAAAACGTGATCTTAATATGTTAAATTAAATTTAAGATGTAACTATTTTTAAATATTGTAAATGAATGCATTATCATTTATCGTTTTATGTTACCTATATAAATTGCATTTGAGTAAATTTGAGGCAGGGAAAAAATATATAGATATAACTCTGTCTTTTATCGTTTTCCGTTTATTGGCATGACATTGTCCGTTAACTTTATTTTTGCCAGACTCATGCGTTTGACTTTCCATCTTTATTTTTTAATGTGTCTATAATTCGAGAGACTTTTGTAAAAAAAAAAACTACATACCAGAAGCCTTCGTTAAAAAATAAAGTTTGAATATTATAGCAGAAAAAGGCTTATAAATTCATTCAAATTTATATTTGAAATAGGATAAATAATCAAGAAAATGTTTATAAATACGTCAGACACTGTACTTAAAGTACATTTAAAGACCAGGTTACATATATATTACATGCATACAGCATAATAAAGCTGGTTTAATTTGAATGACTATCCTAGGGACATTTTTCGACGATAATTAATCAAATCTGACAAGTTTAATTAAAAACGGAAAATAATTCTTCGCCCGTAAACGATTTAACGTTACCGTACCCTCTATATTTTTGTTGCATTCATGTCGCATGTGTGTCGGCAGTGTCAGCGCTTCTAATAGCTAACTTATTTTACACAAAATCGTTGACATGGTAGAAGGAAACTATAGTACAATATAAGCTGAGCTGGAAATTACAATTGGTGAGTAGAAATGAATATTTTAATACATGTCTATCAGAATAATCATTGATCATGGATCATCACCCAAGAGTTTGAAGGAAAATGTTCACATTTGTTAAATTTGTGCATACAGGTACGAATCGACGTTCCAATACTCCACACTCTTGGATAGTAGCCTGTTCAAAGGCAAAGTCAGAATTTGGGCTCGTTAAAAAATTGTTCCTGTGATTGGACCCCCCCCCCCCTTTTTCATGTTTTTTGGAAGATCAATGCATGATTTAAAAAGTTACATATAAACTAGTATGGTTTAAACCCCCTTTTAAAAATGGCTGGATCCACCCCTGTTTATTGCCTAACATGCATTGACATGTGGGGTATTCACAATGGTATGGTTGTGCGGAATGGCCTATACAACAGTTACAAGACCTAAACCCCTGATCGAGTAATCCTACATATTGTATGTTAATGTATTGATAACTGTCACATCCTAAATTTGCATGAAATATTTGTCACTTTTTTTATTAACCAATAACCAACCAATCTTCACATGTTACGATGTAGTCCGAGACAAGCTTGTCTGGCAAAACAGCCGTTTGGACGTCAGAGTAATCTCGGACTAGTAACGACGATGATATACCTATTTATATAGCCACTGGTGGGTGATGTACAATAATTATAATTTGTCACATATGTGTTATGAATACCTTCAACATGTTCAAGGCTTGGGTTTGTATATATGCAATAACCTCAAAATTGCCCGGGGCAAAAAAAAGAGTATATTGATATTGTGCCCTGACATGCCTGATTCCAAATGATGAGACGGCATTGCGTCCTTAACAACAATTTTTAACACTTTTCATCTTTTGTGATAAGAAATTTAAGATTTTACCTGGTATGATTCATTATTTTGTTATAAATGATTTGTTATGCTCTAAATTTTGTAGAACTTAAATATATGTTATAACAAGAAAAAGAAATTATGTTGAAGTTTTTATTTTTATCTTTTGTATATTATTCACTGTCATGACTGTCATGACTAAATAAAAATTAGATCCCACGCATGCGTGGCATAGTTAAATAAGTGCCGGACACCTTATCATCAGTATGTTGATGGATTGTAAAGAAGAAGAAAAAGAATCTTATAAATACTATTTGCTTTGTCACCATGTCACGTTGGTAGTAATATTCAACAAATTCTATTTTAAAATAAAAAAGTATTATAAATTGATCACAACAAGTATAGTGCTATAGCCTCTATTAGACAGTAACCCTTCAATGAAGTATACACCTAAGAAAACATTGATGTAGAAAGAGAGAACATTTTGTTTTAGAAATAGAACCTCAAAAAAGGGTTTTATTCTTCTTCTCATAAGGGACTTATCAATTAAATTGTATAAGTCATAAATTCATTTCTTTACATCATTAAACTTTGTTGTCAAGCAAATTATGATTGCTAGTTTTTCTTGTAGATAAATACAAGTTTATATATAATAAATACTTTATTCTTAATGTATATTTTTTTTGTAGATAAGATATCACATTGGTTTGAGCATGATTCCCAGCCAGATTATGAAGCGGCATATATCATGTATATCAATGTATATATAGGAAATATATAGTGTCACTAAGTTACTCTCATATGGTACCTCATTTGTACCTGTAGCTATAAATTGTGAAATGGTGGATTCATTCATAATTTTGTGTTACTTATTGGTTTGGAAATAACGTTGATAGAGCTAACAGCATTATGTCATGATGTACAGTTGATGGGATGATCTGATTGGACAAAAAGAGAATTGTGAATTGAACAAATAGCAAACTTACAATTCATAGAAAGAATGTAGGAAATACAATGTACTACATTACTTGGTGATAGAGCATACCTTTGATATATATATTTGAAATAAGTAATATTAACAATTTGAAATAAAGAGAATTGAAAGTTTTCTAGGAATATTAGTAGTGCATCATATCTTAATTCCATGATTATCTTGGATAGTTATATCATTAAGAATAGAAAATTGGAATAATGGAAATTTCAATCATTGTCAATACTAAAAGTGCAGCATCATGATCATACATCATCTGATTCACCTTGGATAATTATTCATTTGAAATAAGAATTTGGATATAATAAGAGTTTCTATGCTGCCATTGCTATTGTTGGCTACATGTCCCACCAGGAGGTGTTAAACCTCCTTTACTTTCCATTAGGGTCTGTCAAGGTCCATCACTATTGGTTAGTGTCATATATATGCATGATGATGGAAGTTTTTACCAACCTATACAAGCTTTACAGCCCTGGCATGGTTGTTGGTTAGAGTCGAATGACAGCTTGCTGTATAGTTATAATAGTCTGAATGTATCTACATGTATTTTAATAATCTTCTAAATTACTGTTCATTCTGAAACTGGCATTTTATAATAGTAGTCAAACATATTAAACAATACATGTACTTCAAAGTATCATTTTATTTTGTCTCGCCTTACACAAAAGTCATGAAAGTTGGTTGTATACAAGAAATTTGTATTACAGTCTTGGGGTGATGATGTAAGCTATTTTATAGAGCTTTACATTTTAAAAGCTAAAAGAGCTGGATTTTTCTTGTCTTGTATTCAGATGCTAGTAGCTAATTAATATGTTATGATGTTTCAGTTTGCCATTATATGTACATTGCACCTGACCCCATTTTCATGGTTCAATGACTGCATGTAAAATATACTGTTACTTAATCAATGAAATGCTCTTTTATACTGTATATTTTATATATGTAATTGGATACATTTTATTGTATATGAGTATCTTGAAAGGTCTACTTGTCTATCAGGTTGGGTTGACCTGACCTTGACCTTCATGGATAATTTAAGTGATTAAGGTTATTTCAGTTTGATACAATGTTAACATGGTTAGGTTTGTTTCTCAGTTTATACTTCCTAATAAAATTGACACTGGAAATGGGGAATGTGCCAAAAAAGACAACAACCCAACTTCAGAGCAGACAATAGCCGAAGGTCATCAATGTTTCTCATAAGCTATAAACTACATTGTACATGTATAGGATCACTACTTTTGGCATAATTATGGAATAAATGTAAGTTGTACATGTTTGACATTTTTGAATGGCTTATTTCATCTGACAATGACACCGTTTTCATGGTTTTTATGTTGTCTTTTCTCTCTGTTTCTATGGTTACTATAAACGTTTAACCATAAATTTGGGGTATGAAAGAACTGTGAAATTCAAAAATTCATGTTGTCTCTTTGACACATTCCCCATTTCCATTCTCAATTTTATATATTTTGAATAAATTGGGTTAAAAGTTTAGTAAATAGACTAGTCCACGTATGCCAACAGTATGTAAATCATCGAATGTCGATAGACTATTGTATACCAGAAGAAGAAGAAGAGAACCAATTTGATTTAAATACAGGTCGATGTATAATTTGCTTTGGTTCATCGAAGTTGTGGACATAGTAAAATCACAGATTTATATTTCAATAAGATTGTTCTCGAACAAAGGAAGGAATTCGTCATCACAATTGTTATATATGCCACAGGACGAACACTAATTATCCCCAAGGGATGTGAATGTTTTGCTGGGAAACTATTGAGTATCAAAGTTTCAAATTAATTTCGGGATTTATTTTCTTTCTTGGCATTCAAGGGAAATATGACATTAAATTGGTTCTGTCATTTTTTTAAACATCGTTAAAAAGATGTGTGTCTAAGGTGGACGCCACAAGAACCCTGTAATACTAGTACGAGAGTATAGCATGTAAACATTCCTTCTCAATAATATGGTTGAATTGGAAATATTTTCATACAGATTGACAACTCATGGTCCGATATGCATGTAATATTTGCCACATGACGCCCATAGTTCTTTCTACCATCATCATCTTATTCTTTGGTATTGTTGTAAACATCGATGGTTCACACCCAAACAAAATGGGAGTTATGTACCTTCAGAGCTTCTCCGTGGTATACACTTGTGAAAACTAATATATAGACGAACTTTCTGTATTGAAATGAATCTACATCTGACTTCAAATAACGATTTTGAGTAATCACCGTAAAAACCAATATAAACGTATGGCAAGATATAACCATGAAAAAATTCAACTTTATTTATAACTCATAAAGGACAATGCTGTTGATTAAAAAATACTCCTTTCCAGGCCATTTTGTTTTGTTTTCCAAATAAATAATAGTATCAATAATTGATAAGTTCCAGGTCGACGAGTTCAAACAGAAAGATGTTGAAAGCAGAGAAAACTGTGCATCTTATAATCGGCATGACTTTATCAGATGACAATACCAATACTAAAATAAGGCTTACGCATAGTTATATTCTTTAATTCAGTCACAGACCCGCGATATCACGGGTGTGTTCTAGTGTATATGTTCCAGACCATATGAGTATTTGGACCGTACGCGTACGGTCCGGACCGTATACGTATACTCGTACGGTCCGACCATACGCGTACGGTCGGACCGTATGAGTATACGCGTATGGTCCAGTACGAGATAACCATTTATCACAATCTTTATTTTTAGTTTTATAAATTCTTATCATTACAATTACTTTTAGATGGATAGAATGAACAATTGAACAATTGACATTAAATATTTGTTTAATTGTATATCTGAATACTATGTTGGTACTCTCGCCCAAGGTGACACTTACTACCACAATTAATGATAAATTTTTTACATTTACATGTTTGCAGTTCGTTCATGTTCCTTTGCATTTTCATTTTTTTGTAAAGTTTCTAATATTCTAAAATTGTCGTCCCACATCATGTTAACTTCCGATATCGTAAATTTTTATGATCATAATTCAATTAATGTATTACTGATCGACATACTAAATACAAGATATTAATAGATTTAATAAGCGTGATTTTTTTTATTAGTTAACAAATAAAGCTTTTATTCCAATTACAATTGAACTTTTCCATATTAATTTGAGAGTTAAGTTATGTTGATCTGTACATGAACTTTACATGCATTTGTAACTTATAAACTTGAGCAACTTCTTAATGATAATAATCAGACCGTACGCGTACGGTCCGACCGTATGAGTATTTTGAAAAAGTACGCATACGGTCCAGACCGTACGCGTACGGTCCAAATACTCGTACGGTCCGGAACATATATACTAATTATGATTGTTTCAAGAACAACGATGTATGGACGAACTATTCTTAATTCGTCAATATCAGTTATGCATGACTAAAATATAAGTTTTGTTACAACTACTGTATTACTTATTTGGATTAATGACGGCTATCATGTTCAACATTGCACAAATATTATCATAGAATTAAAAAAAAAATGTACAAAAATCCTCAAAAAAATAATGCCTTAAGTAGCTTAGATCATTGGGTATTCTTTTCACAAAAAGTTCGTGTTAATGATTGTCAAATGAATTTAATTATGTAAGAATGAAATGTTTAAAAGAAACTAAAAAAAATTATGCATGTTGTATATATGTTGTATTTTTTTTCAATTAAAAACTTTAAAATTGCGATAGTTTTATGAGCTTTAAACACAGCCAGATTTAAATACAATTTAAGAAATTCCGGTAAAGTCAATGATATCAAACAGATGTGCAATGGTATATCAAATTGGGAAATATTGCATTTCGTTTTTATTAAAGATTAAAACTACTATTTTTTACTTCATATTTGAATCTTTACGCCAATTGCCGCTAAGAAAGTAATCCAAAATTGTTTCCTTTTATTTTTATACACTTTCGGAATTATGAATCTGAATTTTATTTTCAATTGATTTACACAATTTAATTATTGTATCTTTATTCTCATCGTGTATTAAATCTTAGTGTATTAAATACAGCATTCTCTTTCTAATCCTTTCTGTTTATCCTTTCCAAATAACAACATTCATACCTGTGTACGCTTGAACTCACACCTGCGGCTAAATAGCTACAAGGTAAACGAATTGACCTCAATCCGAGAAATATACAGTGACCTTTACAAAATAATATACACACTCTGCTCACACATTAGTTGCATTGAAATGATTATCAAAACAATAACGGTAAATAGAACTGAAATATTTGCAGTTCAATATCAGTAAAAATGTTCAATAAATATTTTATGAAAAAAATCTCAACAATAATTAATGAAATTTATTCGAAAACATTTACTAGAGATAATTTTATAGGAGTTTAATTCAATCAATACAAAACGGTATATGCATATTTATTTTCGTTCATTCTTATATTGAGGTTAATAACTACGACCATTCGTCAGCTGTGCGCTTTTAATTACGTATATTGTCGATAAGCTATAAGAGTTAAACAGATTTTATTTTTTCCCAGAATTCAACAAATCGGGCTAAAACGTCACGACCCACTCGAGAATTCAACCAAAAAAGTTACTAATACTTGATTTTCTCCGTTATTAGAAGGGATATAAATTTAAAACTTTGCAAATGTGTTTTTTTATGTTAAGATGAACATAATTAGATGATAAGTAAAAAATCGCAGAATTTCCCTTTAACATGTCATGATATAATGATATTCGTCACAGATATCTCTTGAGCCGCAGAAATGTCAAAGTCTGTCTTGAAAAGGGTTAGTTATTATAACTTTATGAAGTTAATCTCTTTTCATGCTTTTGGAGAGTTGTCTCATTGGCAATCAATACCACATCTCGATCTTTTTTTTATTTTTTTTATATATATAAAGTTAGATTTCAATGCCCCCCCCCCCCCCCCCCCCCCCCCCCCATTTTTCTTGAAACTCCTCGTACATTTATAATAGATAGCTTACATATAATATATGTTTTGATAACTAATAATAAAGATCTTATTTTAGTTTAAAAACTTTACGAATGCCCAGCAAAGATTAAGCGTGTTGCATTCGAAGTGATCAGACTACCGCTAGGCCATTTCAACTCAAAATATATAAAATATCGTTGCATCGGTAAAACTTTGAATCATTTTTGACAAAACTATTAGAATTTAAGACTGCTCTGCTTTTACAATAACTGTTTACTTGTTATCATTTCAATGAATATCGAGTAATATTTGTCGATGGACGGTTGTTGAGTTAATGCACGGTATTGTGATTTTTTTCACAATTGAGTTTATAGAACCTTTTGTTAAGATTCGCTTAATACCGAACCCGCGTAACCTTAAAAATTAAGACATTACACAATCAAAACATTACAATTTTGTTTATTACAGATATTTTATCATATCCACGGTTGAATGCACAATATCCCCACCAAGAGAACCGTCTACTGTTAGAGGTGGGACGACAGCCTAGATGTCGTGTGCAAAAATAATAATCACTTGGTACGGTTTCAGCTTGCGTATTGTAATTTTAAATAGTATAGTTCGATTCGTGTTTTAAAATCAAACAAACGCTATACTGCTTGCACTGATGATCAAAAAATTACTTTTATATATATATATATAAAAACAATGTATTTGTTACATGTTATTGGTATTAAATTGTATATTTTGAAGATCATATTCCGTAATGTTATGCCCTGAATTCTATTCGATGTCTATAAAGCAAATAAAATCTATTTGTACTCGTAACAAAAAGGAGAAAAGATTGGGCTGCCTCTCTTCAATTTTGTCCAGTTAACAAAGTAAAATCAAAATTAAATTCTCCGACAATGCACATGTTGATATATTGTATATGTCATTCCAACACTTACACTTGTTCTTTTATTTGTGTGGCAAATGTAATGACCATTTTAATTCAAAGCTTGGATTTGCATCCTTCATTCTCCAGTACGTTTGAATTTCTACATACATCACAGTCAGTAATTAAAGTTGTGTGTTAAACGTCAATACGAAAGCAAACAATCCATAGTAAAAAAAGATATTTAGAGGGCACATATGTATCTTTCGTCTGACAGCACGTATACACCACAGTTATCGTAAATTATATAAACATAATTATAAAACAAATTTTAAGACAAACAAGAGAAAAGAACTGATAAGTGCGGGTAATCCATGCGCCTTGCCTCCTTTATGTTTCGATATCTTAAAAATTAATTATTCTTTTATCTATTATAACACGTGAAAACTACACCGGTGAGTTCCATACATGTAATAAACTTACAGCTGGTCCTGAACATGCATGAAGTATTTGCCACTGGACTTTAAACAACAATCAATCACACTACAACTTATAGTATATATAGTTGTGAAATACAAAATGTATATTATAATGATACATTTAGATGAATAAATAGAATACAAATACACACTACTTTATATAACTGACACAATTTAAAGGAATACTCTCTAAACTATATAGAGAAGCGACACGTTTCTTTTGAATACTAAACAAATTTTCTAACAGTACATGTTTTTTTAATGGTTTTACATATTTTGCATGGTCTTTTGGTATAGTGTTTAGACATATATGATATTGTAAGAACCTTTAACGTATAATAGATTCACATTCGTTACTTTGCTCAATATAAAAAAAAACATAAGCATTAATTTATATTAAAAACTGAAGGTCAGACATCAGTAATACGTGTTCATTCATTCTTTATTAAAGTTTAGACCTTTTTATCAAGAATGATGATGAGAGTAATTGTAAAATATAATAGGCATGTACTTTCTTACGTTATGGATCATTGATTTTGTTACCTGTTGACCCGGTTGATTACTAGCAGGTGCCATTGAACTCGACCGTTTTAACTAAAACAGATTTTATTTTAAATCAACGCCATATATATATATATATATATATACAAAGTATATACAAAGTACTATATACATATTATATGGATAAGAAAATAAATATTATAAGGATATATTGTTTGAATGAAAATTTTTATACGGTGATACTTTAACACCGTCCCGACAGAGACTGAATGCAGTATATGATCAGGTTTCGGGATCCGGGAAGTCTTTTTTCGAATTTCCGAATGTCGGGAATATTTTTTTCCAACTTTAATAGAGTAACTCGCACGAAAAAAAAAATAAACATACCAAAAAAGCAACAGCTTCAACGGTAAACTAGGACATATATCAACAGAAACCGAATTAAAGAAACTGTCATGCATAAAACAAAAATATGCATGACTGTGTTAATTTGCCTCCGCTGCATTTCTGTGGATTGTCTCATTGGCAATCATACCACATCTCCTTAACTTTTTTAGGTTACGTTTAGGATTTTCCGTTACTAATCTTCAAATACAAAAAACATTTTTACCGGTGTTCACAACATTTCAAGGTTAAATTTATGCGTACATTCTGGTGTGTATACAATTAACGTACGTCCTTGCATTTAATTATCAATATATATTTATATAAACTAACATTTATTAAAAAATAAACAACATATATATATAGACGAATAATTTATTAGTTCCTCAACAAAACAAGGAAAGAAATAAAGAATTAACACAAAATTTAATTATTTTTTTTTTAATTAATCAAAATATACTTCAAAATTCTAGTAATAAAATACATATATACATGTATTAATCTAAAATGCATTATCGAGTAGAAGGGGCGCAACTCGTGGTATCAAACCGGTATACTGAACGGATCAAAACAGGGTCTGAAAATTTTGAACGTTCTTTTGTATCCATGGTCTGTTTTGGTCTGACACGGTCTAAACGGGTCTAACCAACCCGCTAGACGATTCAGTCTTTTCCGTCTTGACACGCCTTAACGAACTGATTTACCTGATGAGGCTATCGATCTGAACGGCGACTTAACTATCTTAAATATCTTGACGATTTTTTCTAGCGGTAAATCCAGTCAATCAAGATGTGATCAGACCAAAATGACCGTTTCAGAGTGAAATCGTGCTACTAGTGTATGGATTAAGATAACTGGATGTTCTTTTATCTACCTCCGAGCTTGACGAAGTTGATGCGCCATCACCTGTGCCATGATCATTCGAACCATTTTCTGAAAATTCTGATTTAGTGTCCTTCAAATCATTTGTATTCAACCCTTCATCAACAGGTTGGTAAGGAGTAAGATAACCGTTACTGTTAGGCTCAACATAACTTTCGTCGTTGTTAGAAACTAAACTTCTTCTTTTTATAATGATTTCAAAGTTGTCTATCATATTCGATTCATCTATTATTTCATATATTCCCTCACTTGCTTCTAATGGAATTTCCGGTATTGATACCTCTGGTATATTTCTACGTCTTTTCTTCCCAGTCTTGTACTGTCTAAAGTTGCAGTACATCTGTTGATACCGGCGCTGACATACAGTGCAAAGAAGTATGACACAAACAAACCCACCGGCACAAATTGAATAAACAATTATTTCTCTGTTGCTGAATCCTGTAACAAATTGAATAAACAATTATTTCTCTGTTGCTGAATTCTGAAAGGATTACCATGAAGTAATGTAAGGACCATTAAAGTTAAATTAAGCATGTGCCACACGTGGAGCAGGATCTGCTTACCCTTCCAGAGCACCTGAGATCACCCCTAGTTTTTGGTGGGGTTCGTGTTGTTTATTCTTTAGTTTTCTATGTTGTGTCATGTGTACTATTGTTTTTCTGTTTGTCTTTTTCATTTTTAGCCATGGCGTTGTCAGTTTGTTTTAGATTTATGAGTTTGACTGTCCCTTTGGTATCTTTCGTCTCTCTTTTTCAGACATGCAGGAAAAGACAGTACTAGAATATCAAAAATGAGTTATTAATATAAATTAACAATAAATAAAGGTATATGTGTATATTGCAAAAAAAACATAACATTTTTTCAGTAGATAGCTTAAAGGAAACAAGTTTGCTGATGTAACCACGTAGCTAGGTAAACTAATATTAATGTTATGTGATCATTATGGTCCTAATATCACCTGAAAAGTCTAAAACAAAATCATTAGGTCGTATTAAGAGTTTTAGGTATTTTTCATATATTTTGTATAGATCCAGTACTGGTTATACATTTTCTTGCAATCGATTCAGTCATGTACAATATCTTTCAGATAGTTCGGGTGTTATTTTTTTTGTTTTTACGTGAAACAAAGAAAGTATTTAAATGACTAAACATATCTTACATGACCATTGTCTGAAGATTAGTGAATGTACCGCAGTGCGTAAGTTTAAAAATGACTGAAAGATGGACATAATAGAAAAACATATTGTTTTTTTAAGTTTTTTTCAGACCTAAATGTTTGCCTCAGTTCAAGATTAGCTTACCTGTTCATTCGAGAGAGCCATAAAAAATCCTGTTTAACTGACACTTTAGTTAATAAAAGTTATTTATATAAAGGAAGAAACTTATTTGCCTATCGTAAAGCTCTGGTTCTCTATAGTTACCGGGATTATAATTTAGTACGCCAGACATGCGTTTCGTCTATATAAGACTCATCAGTGACGCTCATATCGAAATATTTATAAAGCCAAACAAGTACAAAGTTGAAAAGCATTAATGATCCTAAATTCCCAAAAGTTGGGCCAAATTTGGGCTAAGGTAGTCTATGCCTTGGACAAGAACATCCTTAGTTTTTCGAAAAATTCAATGTTTTGTAAACAGGAAATATAAAAACTATAATTTTTTACCCTCGTATTTTTCTTTTTTTAATGTGTACTTATCGGAAGATTGTGTGTATGTCATTGTGTATTACAATGTTATACTATATGATATATATAGATTCCACAACCAACTGAAACAAATACTTCTCCACTCGAGAAAGTTAACTTTTAATATTTAAAGCGCGAGGCTTGTCGAGCTTTTAAATAGTTAAAATTTAATTGTGGAGAGTGCGGAAAAATCATAATACACGAGTTATAGTGTTGGTATCTGTTTCTCTGATGATTGTTATCCTTTTTCCAAACTTTGAAGAATTAGTGTACTTTTATTTGGCGTCATCGGGCATGGTCGCTTTTTTGCATGACGTCACAATAGGAAAATTCTGAAGAAACCAAGAAAATTTAACGTCGAAATTAAATTTTGAGTAATCTTTTGCCCTGACCTTTTTTTCTCACACCGATTTAGAAATGTGAAAGTCGCGCAAAAGATAGAGAATATTGTTTTAAATTGTTGTTAATAAATAAATTCTGATTTGTTTCTCACAATAATTTGTGAATATAACTAAAACTGTTATATAAGTTGGAGGTTTTGGAAGCTATTAACCAAGGTTTTACCAACCCTTCAATTCGAAAAATTGCACAGGAGATGTAAGTGGTTTTCAGCTTAGCCGTTGTTTGATAGTCGAGCAATCGGTTTTGTCAGTATTTTAGAGTGAGGGTATTTAGAAAAAGCTTATTGTAGATTTAGTGCGTCAATTTTGTGGAGATCCCTTCTCCATGACCACTTAAACTAAAACATTTGAAAGCAAGAACACTATAAGTGGCTATATATTTGAAAATTTCCATAAATGACTTTTTTCATTAATGGAATTGGTATTTCAGATTCTCTATTGAAATTTAGTGTTTTGTTGTATAGGCTTTGGCGGTTTGAACATATCGTATTGTATTAAAACATCCATAGTGCTATGTCGATTTTTCTTTATTTATTGTTGTTTCTTCGCTATCATCATGATCATATACCTATTTATTTTATATTGATACGTGTGATAGACCTACATGTACCGATTATAAGGTTGTATGCATATTGATATTGTAACATATCAGCTGCGAGTCACAATATGAGCTTCTTGTCGAGTGTGTGCATCGAACGAGATCAAACAGTCTACATATATTGGGTCGAGCTGCTCCAATTTCAATTTTAATATGCCGAAAATATGATAATCAATTATTTGGCTGTATTTGGGTCGTTTCTATGTAAATCGGAAGATGACTTGATACGTTCGGCTCAAACTTATCAACGTCAGTTCAAACATTATGACGTTATTCAGGAAACCAAATTTCAACGCAGATGTTACCTCAAATATATGGTAAAAATTACTTAAATCACTCCAAAAATGAGTTGAAAAACTATAACTGGGCTCAGTATAAATACACATCCTTCTGCGTACTACATTGTAATCTTGAAATCTTCTACAATTAGTGGGTAAAAATCACATACTGCCCCAAACTATCTGGTACTAACATGATATAAGATATGATGTATACTATTTATCAAACCTTTTAAATGATTCGAACTTGCATAAGCTTTTCCTCCACATACATATAAAGACTTAGCAAGTATTTGAACCGTTTTCCTTTCTTTGACCTGGTAATTAATGTTTCCATACAATGGTTCCTGATTCGAATCGTAACCTTGCATTTATATATAGATGAAACAAGCGTTTTGAATTTATCTCGGATTTAGATTTTTGTGATTTTACTTTTTGTTGGCATATTTGATTATAATCCTACTTTAAACTTCCATGCCATCAATTGTTAATATACCTGTAAATTGTGCTATTCTCAGAAATCATAACAAACATTGTTTAAGCTATTACTTGAGGCGTTCTTCAGGAATATAAAGGCTCACATGTAAATTATGGTATTTTAAGATGTACGGTCCATAATGTACAACTGAATATTAAGCACACATAATTAAGTATATGCATCTAGTCTTTACCTGAGTTGTTTTCTGTAGGCTTTGCAGTTTTGCTTATTATTTTTCGTGTAGTGATCAAAAATGTTGTTTCTTTTTCTGTAAACGTCATCACGGAAGCTTTGAATGTAGGCGGTAACACTGTAGTGAGCGAAGTAATGTCGATGTCTATCTCTGTCATAGTTGATGTATATTGCACTGTTACTGTAGATTCTGAAATAACAAGTGTCGGGAATAATTAACAGAAAACTACGTATCAATACATATGCTTTATATATAAAGACCAAATTGGTTTACCGATGTGTAGAATTGTTAACAAAACAAGTGTTTTATAGTAAACATTTATCTGAAATCACGAAGAAAACAACACATTTTCGTATTAATGAAAAAAATTCGGGTATAAATTTAATGATTAAACTATGCAAAAAATAAACACGGACAGTAGGATATTGATTATCAAAATTCGTTGTTATAACATTCAGGATATAATTTTATTTAAAGGAAAAAGTAAAAACCACAAAAATACCGAACTCCAAAAATTAAAAAAAAGAAAAGATTGAAACAAGTTTTATAGCTTGACAAGAATTCATGATCGAATTTGACTATACTTTTTTTGCATATATCTGGTCAATTATACAGAACGCGTTTGATTTAGGTTATAAATCTTTAAATACGTGAACTTGTGCCTCGAACATACCAGAAGCGATATCATTATCATGATTATAGTTATGGAAAATTTTGAACCAAAAAAATGTTGCCATAAATATTATCACAAAATCATACTTTTTATTATGTTTTCTCTTAAAACTAAAACATTAACGAATGGTAAAAATGGTTCATTTACTTTATTTATCAGTTCTTTGTTCGAGTTTTGTCGTTGCATCTTTTCGTTTTTAGTGCATTGACAATATATAGAAATAATGTATAATTTTCTTATTCTAGTCTTGTAATGTGGTTTACATATTACTTCCAAATAATGTGTTTCAGGAGGTTAATTTTTAAAGAACGAATGAAATAATCAACACACGAGTTTTACGGTCATTATCAAGCAAGAGGTTATCGATTGAATTTGTGTTACTGCTTACTTACGTGAGGCATATTTAGAGGAAAATTATCTCTAAGGCACCAATTCATACGTCTGATATGTAAATTTTGCGATTGTGTCATTCCCCGTTTTTTCTAGCAATTCGCACTGAGATAATACGGATAATGTGTTTGCTCAATAGTCCATTTGCCAATTACCGATTTGATTCTGTTATTGCACACTTTTTAAACAGATTACTTCCCTTTGTCAATCTTAGACTGGTTCTATACGTGACAGTATTGGCTTTTGCCAATGCAAAGTATGATGAATTGAAAATGATGTATCGGCGGTTTAACTAATTGTGCATGAAAAATGATTTCTGATGTCGTAAGTATTAAGCTAAACAACAAATTAATGTAATCAAAAGATTTCAAAACCTAAAAGTATACTCACACGACGCACAGGTAAATTTGCGCTTTCTGCTAGCTATCCATTGTTAATATAAATTAATGTCCTTCATAAGGGAGACAACTAAAATAAAGGTCTCGTATTACAGGGTAAATAACTGGAATTGGCAAGTTGACTATTGGAGTTTATGCAATTTCCGCAGGTTTTGTTTTGAACTATATTTGAATATTCTAATTGGATTCGAATATTGGTAATATACTATGTGTCTAACATGTACACATAAAAGGAGCCTTAAGAAACAATATGATCGCTAAAATTGTACCTGCAACTTCTTTTGTGATATTCTGTTGTTTCATGATACATCCCATTATATGATCACGTCTAAAACAATCATAAGAATTGTTATTAAATGTCCAGTTGTTCAGTTATTCCAAACAGTGATTTTATGGAACACTAATAAATTAATTAATACAATTATACTACTGATTCTGATCTTTGAATATCCGTAAGAAAATACTATCATCATAGCATCAATAGAGGTCATTTCCGATACTCAGTCTATCAGGATCACCCAGCTCTATGTGTTAATGCAGCTTCTTATAATAATGAAGCATAAGGTATTATGAACGACATTATAATTTGGTTGACCTATATCAAATATCTTGAACAGATGACCATGGATATGAACAAATTTTGACGTCCTAATAACAGCCCTATATGTTTTATTCTAATGAGTCTTATAGCTACTTTGAACTTGCAAACCTAAACTGATGAATACCACATGTAGAGCAGAGGCTGGTTACTCATACAGAGTACTGTTTCACGTCGAAATTAAATAATGCTCGTTTTTTCTTTAATATATTGTTTTGGTGACTTTTTCGATATTTTAACGTCTATCATTTTCCAAAGATGTTGTCAGTTTGCTTAAAGGTAGTTTTTTGAATGTCCTTTTGGAATGTCACTGATGAGTCTTTTGTAGACGAAACGCGCGTCTGTCGTATATACAAAATGTAGTCTTGGTATCTATGATGAATTTATTAACAACCACTGGTTCGATGCCACTGCTGGTGGAGATTTATTTCCCCGAGGGTATTACAACGTCAGTAGTCGGCACTTTTTGTGCTGACATGAATTATCATCGATATGGTTATATTTATAAATTAAACTGTTTTCAAAATTTCAAAATTTTTGAAATACTAAGGCTTTTCTACCTGAGGCATAGATTAACTTAGCTGTATTTTGCCAATTATTTTTGAATTTTGGTCCTCAATGCTCGTCAACTTCATTGTTTGGATTTGAGCGTCACTGATGAATCTTTTATAGACTAAACGCGCGTCTGGCGAATATACAAAATTTAGTACTGGTATCTATGATGAGTTTATTTAAAACCACTTGGTCGATGCCATTGCTGGTGGATATTTATTTCCCCGAGGGTACAACAAGCCCAGTAGTCAGCACTTTTTGTGCTGACATGAATTATCATTGATATAGTTATATTTATAAATTAACTGTTTACAAAATTTTTAAATTTTTAAAATACTAAGGCTTTTCTTCCTTAGTCATAGATTACCTTAGTTGTATTTTGCAAAACTTTTAGGAATGTTGGTCCTTAATGCTCTTCAAATTTGTTTTTGTTTGGCTTTTTGAACTTTTTTGGATTCGAGCGTCACTGATGAGTCTTTTGTAGACGAAACGCGCGTCTGGCGTATATACAAAATTTAGTCCTGGTATCTATGATGAGTTTATTTGTTATAATCTATGTATATATTTACAAAGGATTTTGTAACAGAATATGACCGAAACTTCAAAATAAGGAATGTATGCTTACAGTTGGGTGACTTTGCAATTGCATTGGAAGACACATTTCTCGCCATGAAATCCATCTGTACAAGGCTTACAAGGACTGCCATCTAGCGATTCAAAGCCATTCAAACATTCTGTCAAAACAAAATCATCAAGTTGATACAGAATGTAACATCACAGCTAATGCATACATTACGCGCATATGAGTACCAGATATAGAAGATTCTTAATTAGGAAAATATAATGATAGCATCTTATTCACATGTTGTGAGGGTTTGAGTTTATATTATGGAACGAAACAGCTATCTTATGTGGAGCTCTGATATTACGTTATGTTATTCCTTGATGATAGTTTGTCTTTACATAATATGATTTTGACATTACGTAATGATGTTTTGATATAACTCAATATGGAAAAGTCATTACTTACTTTAGGCAATAATGATATACGGTCCATATACCGATATTACATGATATGGTTTCGTATTGACTTGATATAGTTTTGTCATAACTTAGTATGGTTTTGTCATTACTCGATTTGGTTCACCATTATTTAATGTGGTTATGTCATTAGGCAATGTGGTTTTAACATTATTTGATGTGTATGTGACATAACGTAATGTGGTTCTTTCATTGCATGATGTGGTTTTGTTATTTAGTTATGGTGATTTGCCAATTCTTTATATTGCTTTAATATTACGTATTGATGTTTCAAAATTTGACTATTTTACACTAAAATGTACATGATGTGTTTGTTTCTGTATTTGATGTGGTCATGTGATTTTTTGATGTGGTTATCCCTTTACTACTACGACGTAAAACCGCGTAACCATTTTGGAAAAAAAATGTCTTAGTTTTAGACCGATTTCCATATGTCGTTTGTGTAATGCGCTCTTGATGAGTACTGCTGTCCTTAAAGTTAAAGTTCAAGTTGTTCTTCATAGTTATTCGGTATGAAAAAGGAACGACAGACAAAAGTAAGAAAAAGAGTACTAAAATATTAACAGTAATACGGACATATCCCAAACCATTGGATCAAGCCATATTTTTCCTTAGTTCTCAAAAATAATCTGTAAATTAATAAACAAATAAAATAAAGATTCTTTAAACCCTTTGTCTCGTCGGATAGTTCTGCTGTCATTGTCAAATTGTAAATTAAATGTTGACTGACTGTTCATTAAGCTATACACTTGACGGAAGAAAACATGTTTTTTGTAGATGCTTTTATCTTGATCTTGAAGAATAACTCCTATACAAGTTTTATTACAATTCATAAAGGTTTAGAAATGTATCATGTCAAAACAGTTTAATTTGGTAATTTTTAATGCATTAAAAAAAAACTTATATAGAAATTAAGAAATGTCGTTTTTACAAAAAAACTTGATATTTCTAACATGTCTAAGTTAAAATTTTGAATCAAAACCAAAAAGTATACAGATCTTTAGATTAATACAACTAAGGAGTTTATAATATTTTAGGCAATAATCATTAATCGTTTTTGTGATACGGCGCGACATGTGAAAAACCCCTCCCCCTTTTTTTTTTTAACAAAATACTCAACTATTAAAAATTTTAAAAAATTGAATCATCACGAAAAACGATACAGATCTTAAGATTAATATAACTAAGAAGTGTAAAGTTTTAAGCAATAATCATCAACTGTTTTTCAACTAGCTGTCAGATAACTGCGAGTAATTTCTGTTTCTAATGTCTTTTTGTTGTCGGGATGCAAAAGTACCCAGCCACGTCCATTTTTTTTTTATTTTTGTCCATCTGATGAGTTACACCTTTTTCAACTGATTTGTACAGTTCCTTCTTATGTTGTACCGTTATAGCACTGTTCCATGTTAGCGGGAGGGTTGGGATCCCAGTAACATGTTTTACCCCGCCACATTATTTATGTATGTGCCTGTCCCAAGTCAGGAGCCTGTACTTCAGTGGTTGTTGTTTTTTATGTGTTACATATTTGTTTTTCATATAAATAAGGCCGTTAGTTTTCTCGTTTGAATTGTTTTACATTGTCATATCGGGGTATTTCATAGCTGATTATGCGGTATATGCTTTGCTTATTGTTGAATGCCGTAAGGTGACCTATAGTTGTTAATGTCCATGCCATTTTGGTCTCTTGTTGTCTCATTGGCAATCGTACCACATTTTCTTTTTATAATTTGAGATACCGCGTGACATGTGAAAAATACATATACTTGTTTTAGTGACAAAGTTCCGTAACTCAAAAGTTTTAATCATATTTTCATAAAAAGTATACAGATCGTTTGACCATCATTACATACAACTAGAATGTTAAGTTTCATAAAATTTGTATAAGTCGTTCTCAAGTTACGGTGGTTCAGGTGCGACCTGTTTCCGCCATCCAGGCGGACAGACGACATTTGTATACCATAAAACGTTCTGTCAAAATTTTGACGGGCGTATTAAAACACATATGACACACATGAAACAATGAAAACCATTGAACTACAGTTTCCTGACCTGGGGCAGTCATTTAAAGAAAGTGCACGCGGCGGAGTTTAACATGTTTGTAAGCGGTACTCCCTATCATAACCTAATATATCATCCCACAGCATAAGAAAAAAAATTTGAAGACAGTTTTGATTGGCTCAACTAAATAGATCAGTATGACTGAGTAACATAAATCCATCAGCATGATCTCGAGTGCTTTGGAAGGGTAACCGTATTCTACCTAATTTGGGGCATCCGTCGTGTTTTTCGTGAAAGTACGAACCACGTGATTTGATTGTGAAAGTACGAACCCAGTCATTTGATTTCATTTGGTAGTTTAGATTCGAGGAAAAGATGACGGGATGGTTGTTACGACAACTGGACTCATTTGTCGTCACCTGGAAAACAGATATTTCAAAAAGTTCTTTTTTTTCAATTAGTGCTTGGTATATCAGAAATTGTAGTTAATAAACAAAAGTTTAATATTCATAGCTTAAAAAAACCTGAAGAATTCTTATTCTATAGAATTGATGCTTTGTTGCTTAGCCCCCCCCCCCCCCCCCCCCCTCATTTAACTTTGGTGTGAGCTAATTTAAAGTGTTTAATTTGTTGAACATTCAAGTCCTTTGCTTTGTGTCGTTCCTGCGACAATAATGTAGCGACAGTGAGATGCAACAAACCTATATGAAGCCGCATCATTTAGGTTGTTAAGTTTCTAGTTTGAACTGTTTTTATATTTTTCATTTCGCGTCTTTTTTAAACTTACCATGTGGTATGAGTTTTGCTCATTCTTGAAACCCATACAGTCACACTTATATGTTAACTTCTACGTCATTTGGTATGTGGTTCAGAGTTGTCTCATTGTCTCATACCTCATTTTTTTTATTTCTATGTAAGTTTTTTTTTGGCATTAAGTATTACCGAATTAAACTATTTTGACATGATAAATTTGTAAACCGTCAAGAAAAGCAGTGTTCCTTGGAATCATTTACGAATTTATCATAATACTGCTTCCATTTTAGAACTAAGAAAAAACCGGCAAGTGGTTTTGGGATATCCCCTTATGTTCGAATATCTGTAAATGTTTTAGAACTTTTTTTCTTAGATTTGTCAGTCGTTCCCCTTTTTCTTAACAACTAACTATGAATAACAACTTGAACTTTAATTTGAGCTTTAACTTAGTAAATAGCGATACTCATCCAAAGCGCAATACAAAATCGAAACAAATTTTGAAAAATCATAATGTTAAAGCCATATAAAGTACTTGTCTATCCCAAATTCATGTATTTGGTTTTCATGTTATATTTGTTATTCTCGTGCTGTTTTGTCTGATGCTTGGTCCGTTTCTGTGTGTGTTACGTTTCGGTGTTATGTCGTTGTTCTCCTCTTATATTTAATGCGTTTCCCTCGGTTTTAGTTTGTTACCCCGATTTTGTTTTTTGTCCATGGATTTATGAGTTTTGAACTGCGGTATACTACTGTTGCCTTTATTCGAATCATCATTACGAAATACCAAAAAAAAACACCATCTAACGACACAACTGCATTACGTTATGTCACATACACATGTAGTTATGTTAAAACCACATTAAGTAATTGTGAAACCACATCGAGTAATGACAGAACCATATTTAGTGATGACAAAACTAAATCAAGTCAATACAAAACAATATCATGTAATATCGAAATATCATTATGTAATGACTATTCCATATTAAATTATATCAAAACCCTTGTTGCCATCTTATGGTGTTTACGTATCTCAACTTGTACGATTCGCTGTTGTATGTAACAAAGTAATTGGATTTTAGCGAGATAAATTTATGTATTACTGAAAAATTATTACACCAGGGACTTCGATATCACAAACTACTAGATTTTTATAATTCGTAAACATGACACAGCATGCAGACATCTTATACGTTTAGGTATTTCACATTCAATCTGTTATGGTAATATTATTTACAAAGCACAAAACTGTCAATATTCACATCAAAATCTAACAAAACCTTTAAACAGACTTTTCAAGAGAGGATATTTTGTATAGTTTGGCTTCAATATTGATTCACTTGCATCGGAAAAAAAACCATTTATTCTAAAACCAGTTGTTGGCATGACACGGGGTATGTTCTTCTCATATATTTCACGATGGCATAATAATAACCCCCTAACAGTAGGGATTGTGCTTGATATTTATATGATAAAGACATAATCTTTCAATCAGTTTAGTTAAGGTCTGGAGCTTGTATATCAGTTCGTGCTAGTAGTCTATTATTATTTATGTATTATTGTCATTTTGTTTATTGTCTTTTGTTTCATATTCTGACATCGGATTCGGTCTTCCCTTAATCTGAGTTTTAGTGTGCGTATTGTTGTGTATTTGTTTTTTCATCATTGGCTAGATTTATAGGGGTAGCGTTGTGATATAAAATAAAACATGTTTAACCGCGCCGCATTTTTGCGCCTGTTTCAAGACAGGAGCCTCTGGCCTTTGTTTATTCTGGTATGATTTTTAATTTAAATTTCTTGTGTATAATTCGGAGTTTAGTATGACGTCAATTATCACAGAACTAGTATGCATATATGTTAAAGGACTAGCTGGAGGTCTCCTCTGGTTGCTGGAGTTTCTGGCTAAATTGAAGACCCATTGGTGGCATTTTGCTGTTGTGCTTTCTATTGTCGCACTGTTTTGACACATTCCCCATTTTAATATCAATTTTATTATTCAACTTTCATATATTTTAGATTTCAATTATAACTTGCAATATATCACAGTACTACACATGGGACTAGAAAAGATACCTACACCATCAAATTTTAGGGGAGGCATCCATAGGCAACGGCTTTTTCCAACTCTCTTACCCAGAAATATTTTCTTTTTCGAAGAAATGGTGTACTTTATATGGGTACTTTAGATGATGTATTTTGACCCGTTAATCCTGATTTTTCTTAAAGAGGATTTTCAGGAATATTACAATGATCATAGAGAAATTTGTTCTTATTAGGATTATTATATAATTGGACGGATGGTCATTAATTCTTTGTCGTGTACCCCAAAGTATACCAATATGTCTTTATGGACAATGTGTCATTGACATTCATAGCACATCTCTTTAAGTTTTTATGTTCTGTACTTTTGTCAAGCATTTTCATAACTCGTCGTTTTACTTACCAATGCAGGTATCATTAACCTCTTCGTGATTATCGCAACGAAACCATTTTTCTGTTCCAGAACTAAAACAGCATATACTTATGATTAAATGTATGTCCGGTACAATACAGCTTTACACGAAATTTGGTGAAAAAATAATAATAACTTTCTAAATGACAATTCAATATCTTATTTCGTCATGCAAATTTTGTGTTTTGGTATAAAAATTGGTTGATCGTTTATCCTGTTTCTTTTCATTGGATTTGAGGGCATTGTATTGAATATTGTTTCCTTGGTATTTTCTTATACCACAATTAAAAAAATGGTAGCAAAATTGATAGATTGAATTATTCCAATATGAAAATTTAAAATTGCTTTTCTATCTTTCTCTCCTTCAATATTTATCAATTAATGAATGACGTTTCAGACTTTTGTCTTTACTACGCCCATTTCTTTTTTTATATAAATAGAAGTAGTAGAAATCAAACGGGAATGAAACAAAGAACTACTGAGGAAAACCAAAAAGTTAAGTAAATTTCAAAAGAATTGCAAAAAGTGTAAAAATGTAAGTACAACATGTAAATGATAACAAAAATAAAACACTTTTCTTTTTTGTAAGATAACCAGCGACCATCAAACGGGTTAAAGCAAATGTTTGTAGGACTAACATGTGGTCACCAAATCATAGGTAACATACAACAGTGATATGGGTCAATTTTATGAAATTATCTGTTCAATCATTAGATTTATGATGTTGTAAGTTCTGTGTTTTGGTGTTTTAAATAAAGAATATTGAGTACTGTTTTTTGTTGTTTGGCCGAGTTGTTGTTACTTTGAAATATTCCCCATTTTTATTCTATTTTTTATGTTTCTATTCACTTAATTTATTTGACATATTGTCCAAATTAAAGAAGTTTCAAATAAATTATATAGTTTACCTGCTGTCTTGTGAACAGTTTCCTTTCTGCAAAGATTCCACACCAATTAGTAATAATAATAATTGTAAACATATAACTATATCAAGAGATTTGAGTTAATACTAATTAGAAAAAATAAAATTTATTGGCTTAATCAGGAAACAGTTTCAGTACAATGAAGTATTGTAGGAAGTTAGAAAAATAGCGCGTGTAATATTTTCCTGTTTTACAAATATAACAATCATTTGATAATTAATATAGACTATTATGAACTTATAGATTAATAATTATTATGATTAATATATGGAGTATCATTGAGGTGTTCCCCACATCCCATTTTTATTTTACATATTTCAAGATGAATATATAGCAAACACAATAAGCTTAAACGTGTAACGAAATCTAAATCCCTATCGTCATTGGACTACTTTTAATTCAGTTTTTTTTTAGTTCGGTTTCCTTCATAGACATACCGATTTTGCTACCGGGTGTCGTTTAAATAATAGACATATGATTAGAGTTTGAAAAACCACAAGGGCAATATCAGCAAAATGATTAAAGATAGCCAACTTCAATCAATATCAATTTTGCGTGAGTCGGAACATACGGTTATCAATACGAAATATTTTTGAAAATGCTCCTGAAAAAAACACAAGAGAAACTGGTTAATTCAAAGTTATAAAACAAAAGACGATGATAATACAAATACGTTACTAAACATTGCATAGATAACTAAGCACTAACCATCACCAATCACTCAGCAGAGGTACACACTCTTTATTGGCGTAAAGTAACATGCTTATCGTCAGTTGATCTCAGATGGATACTTGTATTATATACAATCATACAACGCCTAATTATTTGTTTATTTAATAGATATAGGAAGATGTGGTGTGAGTGCCAATGAGACAACTCTCCATCTAAGTAACAATTTAAAAAGTAAACCATTATAGGTTAAAGTACGGCCTTCAACACGGAGCCTTGGCTCACACCGAACAACAAGCCATAAAGGGCCCTAAAATTACTAGTGTAAAACCATTCAAACGGGAAAACCAACGGTCTAATCAATATAAACAAAACGAGAAACGAGAAACACGTATATATTACATAAACAAACGACAACTACTGTACATCAGATTCCTGACGTAGGACAGGTGCAAACATTTGCAGCGGGATTAAACGTTTTAATGGATCCAAACCTTCTCCCTTTTTCCGAAACAATAGCATAACATCACATCATAGAAAAACACACGATAAAATATCAATTGGCAGACTTAACTCAATCAAAAAACGTATGATTACACAATGAACAATGTTTATGAGTGTTTAATCGCCATTCAAACTTTGGTCTTATTACAGACTGGTATGTCAATAACCTGTACTAAAATTAAGCTTAATCAAACTTGTTGACTGCTTGTTTACCTAACTTACAGCAAAATATTTGTATCGGCGTATATTCAGGCTTGTTTACAAACTGGTAATTCTGTGCAAGTATCGATGTCATTTATAATAAACATTTCATTTTGGTTAACTGAATCTGATTCATTTACTGTCAAATTTGAAATATATAAACAAAAAACAGAGCAAACATCGACTGCAAGAGGTGTCAATGTGAATACATTACAAACATGTACAAACATTGTACAAACGATATCCAAAAATACGCAGAAGGAACTGACATAAACACGTCACCAATAAAGAAAGATACTATAAGGACGCAGACAACAATAAAAAAATTCTTAGAGTGACACGGTGATGACTGCTGTGAATCTTTTACCTATTATATCTGTTTTGTTCACGTATCGTTGTAAATATAATGAAATGTGATGCGACTGTCATAGAAGTTTTCTTTAGTTTAATTTATCAAAGAAAACTCAGCCGCAGAAGACTGCGTATAGGAGCATATAATAAACAATATTAATTACAACATAGTTCATAAATCAAACAGAATACATTAAATAAAATTATACAGCTTCAAAAATAAGTTTGTGTTTATTACAGTTTTAGATTAGACAAGCATCTTTTCTACCTTTTGAATAAAAATTGACAGCTTAGACAGCACATTACTATTACTATATTTAAGCATGCCAAGTACTTTTTTTTCATTTGGATATTTTAAATAATATGGAGGTATGAACTCCCCCCTTAAATCCTTAACTTCACAATTGGTACATTTACATATATAGTGGTATACATCCCCAAGACCAGCTTTACAAAGGAACTTCACGATTTTAATTTTCCCTTGATTTCGAACGTAATGTTATTTTGCTGTGTAATTTTTAGCCATTTCGGAAATACTATTGAGGCAGGATTTAAATTACATGATTTATAAATTCCGGAAATGTATGGTTCAATTATTGTATTTTAATTAGTCTCAAGTCTAAAATTTATATCGAACGCATCATTTAACAGATAACAATATGTACCCATGGTTGTATTCAGATTGAACCGGTAAATACATGCTATGGAAGGGTTTTTTTCAATCAAGCTAATTACAAACTATATGATGAAATTTCGGTAAGATTCATTATTTGTTCATTTATGCCAATACTTATTTAAGAATGGTAATGTTCCACCATTTAGTTTAGTGAGGAGGACTCTACTGGCTATTAAACTGTAATGTTATTTGTATATACACTATTTCTTTGATTTTAACCTTTGTTTTTACGTACTTGTTAATATCAGACTTGGGGTCAATTACATTGGAATGTAATTAATTAAATTACACATTACATTGCAAAAATGGTCAATTACACTAATTACACATTACACAGTTTTTGAAATGTAGTTAATTAAATTACAATTACTTTACTAAAGTAATTAATTAAATTACAGATAATATTTCTTCATAACTTTTTTTAAACAATATATACCATGTATATATAGTACGTGCAAAATATTCATCAAAGCTTACAACATAGTTTTAGCATTCTATTTGATCATCATTAGTATTTTTTAAGGTTTTGTCATTTATTCTGGATCTCTCTGGTCCGATGTAAACACTTTGTTGGTGAAAACAATGTATAATGTCTAAATATTAGAAATATTTTGCTAATTATATAGAATACATGTAATAGTGGCATGACCCTAGGCTGTTATTGCACATTTTAATCTGATTAATTGCTGTTTGTTTTTACAGCTGATAATTTTCATGTCTATAATCCTTTATGCGTATATTAATTTGACAAAATTATTTGGTGCATTGATTTAAAATTCTAAATGAACTGTCTAAGAAAGATTTACACATTTTTGTTTAATTTAATCAAACATACATGTTTTTATGGTTTGCATATTCATCTTATCAATCTACTAGATAAAGATCTTTCTTAAAATACCAATATATGATTCTCACATTTTGTTAAGTTATAAGACTTTTAAGCAAACATTTCTGTATGTCAAATAAACAATAATTTATGTTTATTACCACAATTTTTTATCATTAACATCATTACAGGCCATGTTATTGAAATATAATGCAAAAGTAATTGAACAATTAAATGTTTTATTCATTGTAATTAATTAAATTACCATTACATGTAATTAAAAAAAATGCCAAATTACACATTACATTCAATTACATTGAAAATTGTAATGTATTACACTTTATTACCACTACATTTTCAATAATTACCCCATCCCTGGTTGATATGCACTCTTGTCTTTTACCCATCAGTAAGGATTCTATATTATTATCCAATATCTATTTATTTATTCTTGTCTTAGAGTATTTTTAGAAATTTAGGAATAGAATTGGCAAATCGTCAATTTTGGCTAATTTTGTCTTCATTACAACCAGTATAAAATTACAGAAGCGAAGTACAATTTTCAATTTAGCAAGTATATTGAAGAGTAAGCTGAAAACAAAGACTATGCCTGGCAAAATGAAAACAAATCCTTGCAAGATTAGGTGAGGGTTCTTGCACTTTCAAACTAGTTTAACCCCGCCTCTGTCCCATGTCAGGAGCCTGTTATTCAGTGGTTGTCGTTTATTGTTGTATTTCATAATGGTTTTTCGAGCATTATTTTGTGAACATATCCGGTAGCAAGTCTTTTCTATTGAATTATTTTACACTTGAGGTCTTTTATAGCTGACTATGCGATATGGGCTGCTTTGCTAATTGTTGAAGGCCGCATCGTGACCTATAGCAGTTAATGTCGTTGTATTTTGTCCTCTTGTAGAGTGTTTGTTATAATTGGCAATCATACCACATATTTTGTTTCTTATAAAGCAGAAATTCAAGGGTAAAAAATCAGTAGAGACTGAAGTTGGTCGGGCACATATGACAAGTAACAAAGTAACACTAGACATAGTAACGCGTTTATGATTAAGTTTATCCAGAAACGTATTGTTACGCACTTACTAATTTAAGTGGGGTGTTTGTTCATTCAAGGTACATTCATTCAATATTATGAATAAATAAATCATGCGATTCCTTAATTCATTGTTTGGTATTTTGGCTGGTTCTTACAATAAACTGTTTTCTCATAAGAGGTTTGATCTTTCTTTAAGTTAAATACATTATCGTTATTTGAACGCACGAAAACGCATGCAATTTATCTAGTGTCATCTGTAATAATGCCTTATCAATTCTATTCAATCTGAACCCTTTTATCTGCTAATCAATAAATTAAAATGAATAATCATTCCGTGTTCAAATGTGTATCATGATCACTGAACGTAATAATTCTGTAGAGTCTCTATTCTTGTAGTTCTTCTATAAGATTATTTTAAATGTCAATAAGTCAACTCCATATTGTATTGCATACAGAGAACTAGGTATATATCCTATTTATTAAAAGTATGACGATTCCTTCATAAATATGTTTCAATGAACATTGTATTATAAAACAATAATTTCTTATTAATCTTAGTACAATTCTAAAAATCAACAATATATATAAACAAATTGAAATTTCCCTCATGCACACAATTCATTAGGTGATGATTTTCCTTATTTATTCAAATCTTCTCATTTCAAAAACGAGAAAAATATTATTTTTGTAACGTAAAATGCCCTGTTGCAAGTCAGGACTGTGCTTTCTCATAGTTCGTTTCTATGTATGATTCATTATCGTTTAATTTTTGTTACATAATTAGCCCTTCAGTGTTGTTTCATTGATTTTTCTCTTTTAGTTGATATGTTAGTTTGCAACCCGGATGTGTTTTCTCTCAATCAATTTATGACTTTTTAACAGAAGTATACTACTGTTACATTTGTCTGTTGCCAAACAAATTCGCTACAAATCCAAATATTGATATATGTCATGCTTTTCTTTAAAACTCAGACAATTATAATGTTATTTTCAAAGCCACCAATTTTGTAAAATCACTCTTTTCTTTTTTTTAAATGACGTTAGTTTCTGTATAATCATACATTTATATATACAGTTATAATATTTAAATCTACATTTGTAAATAATATGGTTGTCATCCATATACTAAGTATTTGGAAATGCTTATAATTTATATATGTTAATTGTTCACTGTATCAACTTATTATATTACATTGTGTTAGTTTATGTTCAATTGTATTTGTTCACATACCTTGGTGATAGGTAAAAAGAAATATAAACATAAAACTTGAACCATCAAACTCATTGACATGAATTCGAAAATTTAAATATCTAGATCAGAAGGTGATTTGAGGCTCGTTTAGGGTGACATGTAAGTTTACCTATGTGAAAAAATAGGATATTATGATTTTTTGAAAGCGTCTTGGTTAAATTTATTTATGTATATCCCTGGAAAAAATTATTGCAACACTTCCCTTGAAAATATTTAAAATGACATGAGTGTAAGATGTGTTTAATTTGGCTTTTACCAAATACTTGTAATCCAATATTGTTTTAAAACTGTTTGAAATGCTTAGTTTAACACACATTTTCTGTATTAGATGTTTAGTTTGCTGTAAACATTACGTCTATAAATTGTCAGTATAGAAGACAAGACAATGCTTGAATAACTTTTTCAGTACAGCTCCAATGATGCGTCTCTATAGTCTTAATTTTGCCTGAAATGTAAGTTAAAAACATAAATTCAATTTTAAACCATAAACGAATTAAAAGTATTTGGCTAAACCCAAATTATACACATTCTCCAATTATATTATTTTACATTGTTTTCAATGGAAATGTTGCAACACTTTTTCCAGGTGTATATTATACAACAGCGCAAAGACATCTCAATTTTATAAAAAAAACAACATAATTTTGGAGAAAAAAAAACTCTCTGCTTCGCCTCCAACTAAACGTGCTAGAAATGACTGTAACCAGCAATTCGCCAGTTATTCTGCATGGGAAAAAAGATTAACGATTTAGTCGAAAAATCGATAATTAACCTATATGTTAGTCATATGATTTACACAGGCTAGAGCAAACGTCACATACTTGTGTTGTTCAAAGGAAAACAGAGGTATGTCAGATATAATTCTGTAGCTCCTCAGTGTGTCGGATCAGAGTGGTTTCACTGTACCTTTTTCAACCATATAATATAAATATTAAAAAAAGCGGTTTGAACGAAATAAGAATAGTTCGGTGATTCTTTTTTTTTTAATAACCAAATTTTATAAACATATTTACATTTGTTAATAGATGCATCAAATGCCGGTACCTTATCCATGCCTAGTTATCCTTAGTATAGAATATTTATTATGGTTAATAATGTTAGTACACAAATTTTCATTGTTCCTAATATATTTTATGTCTTCACCTGATTGATTTGTTATACTTTGTTTACAAGCTAGCTAAATAACACGTGTAGTGCTATTTATATGGAATATAAATGAGTGTATTATTCAAGGATTTTGTCCAAAATATTTGTTTTGAAAGGACTAATAATATGCCGTTATGTTTTTCTGTTGTGAATATTCGTTTGAAATTCATATGTGTTTTACAAAATATATATACAGCCGTATTCTTTTCACCTTCTTCTATCCATTTTGCTTTTGACCTTTTTGATCTACTTTTGTTTTTTCAAGGTATAATAGATCTAAATGGTAAGTTATATTATTTATCTGTGAAAGTAATTTAGAATTATTAGTACTTTCACTTCGATCTAGTTTAATATTAGCTTATTAAGGTTTTCTTCATAAGTTTAATTTTTATCTCATCTTTGTTTTGCTTTTCTTTGCAAAAATCTAAACTGCCATCCCGAACTTAGCTTTTAAGTTATTCCACAAGATACTTACATTTTCTGCAGTTTTTTTCTTTTTGTTCCTTGTTTTCGTAATATTTTATTAGTTTTTTTTTCTATATTACAACAATAGTCACTATCAAACAGTATTGATGAGTTTTAAATTCAGTATCCTTTCCCTTTGGTTATTCCTTTTCTGTATTGTTGTTAGTAGTTATATAAGGTACCAGGATTATAATTTATCCACACAAGACTCATCAATGACGCTCATATCAAAATATTTATAAAGCAAAACAAGTACAAAAATGAAAAGCATTTGAGATACAAAATTCCAAAAAGTTGTGCCAAATACGCCTAGGCAATCTATGTCTGGGATAAGAAAATCCTTAGTTTTTTTTGAAAAATTCGATGAAAACAGGAAATTTATAAAAATTACAACATTATTAATATTCATGTCAACACCGAAGTGTTGACTAGTTGGCTGGTAATACCCTCGTGGACGAAACGAAACGTCCACCAGCAGTGGTATCGACCCAGTGGTGTAAATAGTTATCAAAGGTACCAGGATTATAATTTAGTACGCCAGACGAGCGTTTCGTTGTGTAAAGTAACACTTGAAGTGTGAAAATACTTATCATCCATGATTTTTAATTGTTTTCGGTTTGTGTTTTTTGGATGAAACAAACACATGAAGAGAATGAATTTTTATTGCATATTTACTCGCTCTTCATCGATATAATTTCTGTTTAACTGCTTGTCTCAACGGATTTCAAAATCTCAGATTGAATGATTGAATGATGTTTCCACTAAAGCCATCACTTTCACCACTTTTGTGCTATTTAAGGCGGACAGATTCTCTTTGTGAATAAAAAGGCAAAATGTCGACCCGATTTGTAACTGAACATCTGAGTCAATTAAATGTATAGTTGAGCGCACTTGCCACGTGCCATATTTGAACTCACAACCTCAGTGTTGACAAACTAGCGATATTTTAATTAGACCACTCAACTACCAATCCCTCTCGCTAGGTAAGTAGTCAATGCTTTAACAGGTCGAGAACTCTAGATTTTCTGACGTCAGAATATATTTGCATAGTAATTTCCAAAACACACGGCCAACATGGCCTTGAAAAACTGACCAATCGACTCAATGAACTACAATGCAGTGTGGGATACTACGAGTAAACTACTACTTAAAACACGTGGAATTAGTGGGAAAACAATCAATTAATATATTGGCTGGGACTCTCATTACCAATTTTTTTATTCTGCAAATATATTTAATGTAAAATATATAACGTAATCTTCAATTTGCATGCTCAGATTAAAAAAATATTGTTTATTGGCTTCACGATTCGACTTTCTTTTTCGCCTTGCAGAAGTAGTTGAACCGGTTTTGTGCATTGTTATGAAATTGAACCAGCATTAATTTCACGACATGACACAGTGAAATATCCAATGAAGTGACCACTGTCAGTAAGAAAATCATTTGAGCTCTTTTAAATCTGTATAATGTTATTGCAAAATCATTTCTGCCTAGAAAAACACGAAACTTTCATTGAAACACTTCTTTCTGTACTGAATGTGTATTTTTGTTATCAGGACCTCAACTAATAGTAAGAACATCATAATATTCAGTATGCTAAAAATAAGTGTTATGAAAGCGACAGGGGCAGGTCCAGCCATTTTAAAAGGGGGTCCTAACCCTGGACAAAGGGGGAGGGGGTTCCAACTACATGTCCCCATCCAAATGCACTGATCGTCCAAAAAAAGGGTGTCCATCCCCCTGAACCCCGCCCTCTGGATCCGCCACTGAGCGGGTACGGTATATAGCTTAATACATTTTTTATACTATAAACTAGGCTGATGTCCTGTTGACATATGTCAAATATCTCCAATATTAAAAGTCTCTGGATCATAGTGGGTGCCATATTGCCTATAATTTTTCTAAAACGTGCTTTGTATATAGAAATAAGAAGATGACGTATGAGTGCCAAATGAGACATCTTTCCAACAAAGACCATAATTTAGTAAAGTAAGCGGTCCAATGCTAAAAAGTAAGCATTTTGGTCTCTTGTGGACTGCTGTCTCATTGGCAATCATACCACATCTTCTTTTTTTATTATAGATCCAACGCTGCAATTTTCACAAAACATATCAAATTTTTCACCTTGTCGCACATACATATGGATAAAATCATTACAGCTTATATCCTAATGCATGTGGAGCAAGACTTTAGTTAGCTCCCTTGCTTTGTTTGTATATTGTACAAAATATAAAATATACAAGTTAAACTATGCTTATATATATATATATATATTTAAAGATGTCAATCTTATTTTCAAAGCTTGTATAAACAACTATACAAACAAAGCAAGCAAGCCAACCAAAGTTTTACTTTGCAGGTTAAAGAAATCAGCTGTAATGATTTTATTCAATTTGGCAAATGTTCGAGCCTGTTAGAAACGAACAAACTGAAACTACAGTTTCTGACTTCACTACCTTCAAAACAAAAGGAACAGTTTGGAAGTCCCATATACTGAAATTTGACCAACAAAAATACTTATAAATTTTGTTAACACTGCCATGTATGTAAATATTTCTTCGCCTTTTTTACGAACACAAAATTCAAGGATCCCACATTTGCCTTTAATTATCTATACAAACATTGCTGTACTCTTGAAATCAGCACCGGCTGTTATCGACGGCTTACTTTACACCAGTAAGTTTGTCTCATGCATGGGTAATTGTGTTTTTTCGCCGTTGTTTCGTTGCTTCTGGTGGACAAATACATGAAATCTCTGTGCCATCATCAAACATGTTAAGGTTCATGTGGACCCTATGGCTAAAATGGACGTATTTTCACCTTAAAATTTACTCTGAGTACAGGCAAACCTGCGCATCTGTAAAAAAAATTCAGGCATAGCATGCCCTAGATAATTTAATTTCAAATATGTTTTATGTTTTAGAAAAATAAAAACTTACCAGGATTTTGCCGTGCACTTTTTTTCATTCCTCCAGAAGGTGCCAAAATAAACTAAGTTGGGAAACAGGTTTGAGAACTTCCCCACAGGTAATAATTGTAGTGAGCTGTATTAATTGACATGGACAATAGATGGACAATAGATACCTGACAATAATTGGTTATTAAAACTATGTACCTGAGTGGACCATATCAAGGTAAACTCAACTGTTTGTTAATTTTATCATCTTGTGCAGGGACGAAAAAAAGTGTACGGCAAAATCCAGTGAAGTTATGAATTTTCTAAATCATATAATGTCTTTGAATTCTATTCATCTAGGGCATGCTATGCCTTAAAACATTTCCAGATGCACAGGTTTGCCTGTACTCAGAGTAAATTTTTGTGAAAATACGGCCATTTTAGCCATAGGGTCCACATGAACCTTAATGGCTATATATCGGGTAATTCAAACCCTTTTTTCTTCGCATAGAAACAACTCTTCGTTAATCTGAGCATGGAAGTTATACCTTATATCACGAACTATAAATGAGGATACACAAAATGAAAAACTAAGCGAAATTGTGAATCCCGCATTGCACGAAAAAATGTGTTGTATTTCAGTAAATAACACGTGTTCTTGGTTGATTGTAAACACGTAGTAGTCCATCATGCATTGTGACTCATTTACTGGATTGGTCAAAAACCTAGGTAAAAATAAATTGCGTCACATGTAAATAAACAATTATATGTGCGAGAGCATAAGTATGCTAATTTATGCATTTCCATATAAGGTAGTGGTCCTGACCTGTTTAAAGTTTACTTAAGGTTCATCATAACAGATGGACAATTTTGGCCGTTTTTTCCCATCATAAAATACTTTGTACAGACTTACCTGTGCAGATTGGAAAGTTTTTAGGTCTGGCATCCACTAAATATATAAGCGTTAAATTTAAGGCAGGAATAAAAATGACCTGCAAAATTTATGTTTTGAATATGCAAAATTAATTTAACTAATATATATCTAGTGAATACCAGGCCTTAAAACTTTCCAAACTGCACAGGTAAGTTATAGATCTGTATAGAGTAGTTTTTGAGGAGATAATACGGCCATATGTGTTCATTTGTTATGATGAACCTTAAGGTGTATGGTATCGTCGGATATGATTTTGTTTTTTAATCAAAAACCATATAAGTTGCAAATTTTCCCAAGTCCCAAGCTTGAAATAAGTAAAACGACAAAAAAATACCGAACTTCAAAGATGATATACATTAAAGCGTCCCTTATCGAATGGTAAAGTCAAAGGCTCAAACACAGGAAACAAAAGTAAGCAAGTGTAACATGTATGACTTGGTACAGGCTTTTCTGTGTGTACAAAAGATGGATTAAACCGGCATTTATAGCTAACTAATCCTCTTAGAAAATTTGTTATATTGCAAACAATGTGTGCATAAGACAAACAGACAAAATAGATACACATTTTCAAATATAGGGGTAAATCTGTCAACATTTTGTTATTATCTTAATCACAAATATATAATCAAGGAAAACAAACTGGCATCTCGAAAATCCACATAAGCAAAAATGAGAAAAAAATTACAAAACGCACAACAACTCATTAAACTGTCCTGGTGGAATGACCCAAACAACAACTCATTTAAGTGTCCTAATGAAATGTCCAAATGGAAACAGTTTAACTAATGCAATGCAAATTTTCAAGAGAATTTCAGCATTAAATAAGATTAAGCCTCATAAAAATTAGTAAAGAAATACAGGATGAAATTTATTATGACAAAGATTTGTAAGCTCGATATCGCTAATTTCATTTACTCCTATATGATAGATTTGAAAACACTTACCTTTATGATGTGTGTTGGTGTGCTTATAGAAAATTTATGACTGTTTATGCATTATTCGATATTGTATAGATGAGTTTTCTCACATTGCATTTAAATTAGTATACATTATGCCTGTATGTTACACTTAAGCAGCATTCCAAGTAAGCTGCACTTTTATAAAATAATAAAATGTTTGACACATTAGCTTTTGAAAAGATGGTAGGTTGAACCTGGTTGTGTTGCTAACTAAACCGCCGCGCTTTATTACAATGTTAAAATTACCGCTAAAATGATAACATCGCATGACGGAAACACAGCACGAATAAATGCAAGAAAACCCAAGACAGGGAAATACATGGATAGGTAGTATAATCATAGAATAACTAATTTAGGACAGTATACAAAGCGGTTTCATGTTTGTTGTCGGTGTTTTAATGTTGTTGTTTGTTTCTATTTTATTGTTCTATTTTCTTTTTTTTTAATTTTCTTTTTTTTTCTTTTTTCAGTTACATAATATGGTCTACACCGTGAAGAAGTACTATAAATTGTTTCCAAGGTAAGTTATTCTCTACCTTTGTTCGACTTCGTTGTGTTAGTTTTCTAAAGATACAATATGAAATCAATAAAAAATTTCAACATCAGTATTTCAAGGAAGAACTATTTAAATTAACAATACTTTAATTGTACTGTCTCAATCATAAAATGAATTCGTTTGTATCTCACTAGCAATGTATACCTCTTGTACGTAAGTACAAATTATCGTATCTTGGCATAGAGTTTTTTATCTATACTTTTATATAGGAGAGGTGTCTTATTGGCACTCTAACCACATCTTCCTTTATCTATTTTAGATTTGTTTTTTTGTTTACATGCCAAGAAATTGCTGTCTTTTTTATACGTTATTTGTTTATCTACTTTCTTGTTTTTTACGATATATTACAACCTCGAGGTTGACTTTATTTCCTATTGATACAAAACATAATGTTGAGTCTAGTCAAAGACTTTTTCAACGCGATAGTTTAAACATCAAAATTGAATAAATCCGTTAATCCATGAGTTCTAGTATTTATGTAAGAATTTTTTTCTCTAATGTTTATCGAATATTTTCTCGACATTTTTGACGAGCAAAAATCTCCCACCGGATACGCTCCCCGTTTGAAGTCTAAGTCAAACAAATAGGAAATTGTCTATTTTCAAACACCTGTCACACCTTTCAATTCACTCTGAGAGCGGAGGTAGTCTATAACATTTTAACTTAGTCCATTAAGCTTTGTTTAAATTGCATTACCATGTTTCAACAATGGAACCAAAAAAAGATGAATTGCCAAAGAATTAGAGAAAGATTATAACATAAAATATACCAAGTTAACACGTTTAACATACTTATCATCTCACAAAACAGTTAAACTGATGTTAATTTTCGGGTAAGTTGCAAAGTGTTTTTTGCGTCCCAGGATTCTCAAAAACATCCATTTCATTTAACCTTCCCAATTAAATCTGTTTAAATTGTGTGTAATAATGTTTAACTTGCTGAAAACAAAACAATAGTCAAAAGTTTTGAAGTTTTGATTACAAATTTATAATGACCCTAAACATGTAATAGCAAGTTTTAAATATTCAAAAATCAGTACATATAATATCAGTATGGGCAAATTATTATTATTATTATTACATTTTTCTATAGCGCTAAATCTAAAACAAAATTACTCAAAGCGCTTTACATCACATGTTAAACGAAATATACACACAGACAGTGATAAAAATATAAAACATGAACACACAAAATGAATATTTATGTGTTAAAACTTTTCTAGATAAAAGGATTAATAATGTGGAAATTTTTACAAAAAAGTGGAATATATATATCAATGAATCAAAATAAAATTATACTGAATAAAGTTGGTAAAATGAAATAGCCAAAAAAGTCTAAAATAAGATTGCTATTAAAAATTATCAAATATAAGTTAAAAATTTGAAAACGTATTCAAAAGATGAAAAAGGAATATTACCATGTAAAAATATAATTACTGAAATGAAAAAATATGTGTGCTACTAAAGACATACAATGTACATATTATAAATGAAACATATCTCCAGTTAAAAGAAAGGTTCGATAAATCAAAAGCAGGCAAACGTCTATGGCACAATGTATCGCAGAAACGAATTTAAGGGATTAAAAATGCTTGTCGAAAACAGTGAGTTTTTAAGTTCTTTTTGAATACAGGCACTGACTTTGCACTTTGAAGTTTTTTTGGCAATGCAAAGGGGGTATAAGGAAATCATTCGTGTATTGAGTTTAAACATGATGTTCATTTTTCTTATTTATACATCGTTATTATTGGATATAATGATATTCACATCTTTTTCTATTAGATTAAAAAAAATGCAAGAATGAATTAGAATAATGGTACAGAAGATTAGTATTCAGGTATGATAAAAAATATAGTTTAAGTACATTAAGAGAAAAATAAAACATTTTAACTTATCAAAGATACACAGCTAATAATTTTGACCTTCATACGGGAGTTCCGTCTTCAAAAGAGTATGTGTCAACATGTTTTTTATTCGTTTGGTTTTCTGTACTAACTTTCTTTACAAAATATTATACCTGATACCAGCGGTCATACTGCTAACAAAAGGATATGGTGATAATCGTATGGATTCAATATTATATAAAAGTTTCATAGATGCTGTAATGTGTTGTCATTCATGGATAATGTTCGTTGATAATTTGTGGTTTTCATGTTACTTATGTACTATGATATCAAGTACGAATGCGTTGCTCAAGTTACTCTGTCCAAAGTATTTGTTTGGACTTTATTCCTGTCATGCAACATTTGAAATCTAAGCGGGAGGGTTGGTTAGCCTTAAAACCAGGTTCAATCCACAAATTATCTTAAAATGTGCAGCTACAAATCAGGAATATGACAGCTAAAGTCAGTGTCTATGCTTGTTGCATTTGGTTTGTTTGTTTTGCTTCCATGTTTCTGTTGTTCCACTGTTTTCCTCTTATAATCCGGATTTGTTTTCTTTCCATCTATTTATGACTTTTAAACAACATCATACTACTGTTGCCTCTTATACTGTGTACTTTATCAAGAATAAAATGCATCGCTGCACTAGTAGCTCTATACGAAATACTATTTTCCGACATGTTGGAGACCATTTCTGGATAAGGAATCTAGATAAATTCTATATTTGACACATGGAGATTTGACCCTACTTCATATTTGCATATCAGGCAGGGTTTATTCACATCGGAGATATCATTTTTTTACTGCAACTATGTCATCAAAAAAGTTGAAAAAAATATGTACAATATTCGCAATTTTCTCTAACTGTTGCGAAACTAGTAGGCTGTTCACAAACAAGTATGATGTAAAAAAAAAAGCGTATTGTATACGTATACGTATGTAAGCGTATTGAAAAAGGGGTCACCCAAACAACTTTATAAATCGTTTGAGAATACTTTATATACAGATCCTTAACTGTGAAAATACTCAAAAAAGATCAAGTTATCACAGAAACCCTAAGAACACTGTAAAAGGAAAATTCTAGAACACTGGAGACGGACAACTTCTCGAACACTAAAATCTGAATCCTCGATAGTAATCATTCTGGACTAATTGTACAAGTAAAATATTTCTCCACTGGAGACATATAAATTTCGATACTTAAAAGAACGAGGCTTGTCGAGGTTTTCAAAAAAAATTATCTGTTCAGAATGGAGAAATACGTAAAACACGAGTTACAGTTGTGTCATCTGTTTCTCTAATGATTCTTATCCTTTCTGTCAAAGCTTGTGTACTTTTTTTTTCGTCACCAAACATGGTCGTTTTTGTCATGACGTCACAACAGGTAACCAAGAAAATTTGACGTCACAATTTAATTTCGACTAATCATTTGCGGAGAACAGATAGTTCACTAGTGAGGAGATTTTTTCTCTCTCAAGAAATGTTAAAACAGCACAAACAACGAAGAAATAATCTTTAATAAAAAAATACGATTTTTTTCCATTTTTTTTCCATTTTGTTTTTGCTCAAGTTATGCTAATTTTCGTTTTAATGACTTCGTCTTGATTTAGAACTTAAATAACTGTTTATATAGATATTGGAGGATGTAATATGAGTGGCGATGAGAAATCTATCCATCAAGTCATAATTTGTCAAAGTTAACAATTAAAGGTCAAAGTAAGGTTTTCAACTTGGAGCATTGGCTCACACAAAACAGCAAGCTATAATTTAATAAAAGCTATTGTCTCTTTTAAACCATTGGAACGGGAAACCAACGGTCTAATCTTTATCAAAACGAGAAACGTTAAACCACACTAACAAACGACAACCACTGAACATAAAATTATTTCAAAGACACTTAATTGCGGTTTTTTTCGTAAAATTAAGGACATACAGTTTATTCGCATTCTTTGTTTTTTATATCATCTTGTCTGAACTGCATCTACAGTATACATTTGATACCAGGTATTTATGATCAGTTGATTTATAATGTTTATCCAATTTCAGATTGTTTTATTTGGATTCCTATTAACAACCAATGGGTTTGATCTGCAATGTCCACATCCATCACAACGAACGGCTCGTATTCAAAGGGTATGTAATGGTAATTCTAGTGCATACACCTGCTTATACGACACAAGGAAGAAAGGTTATGTAGAATTTTGTTCTAATAGAAAAGACAACTTTGTCAGAGCAGGTATGTTTTTGTTTTGTGTTATCTATCTTAAATATTTTAAAATCAAATACAATTAAACTTTTAACGTATCTTTGCACTATCAGATTTTTTTTGATTTTTTTGCACTATTTTAGAAAGTAGAAAACTCATTATATTGTTTCATTTCATTCTGCATTGATTTATAAAAATAACTGATACATCATACCTACTTGAAAAGAGGAATAAAAATTGAAAATGACAATCCACATATTGGTTGAGCTATTTGATGTGTTTTTGTCTAAACTAACTAACAACATTTTTCCATGACTTAGTTTGTGGTTCAACATCTATGTCTTCTAGCTACAAAGTACTGAGAATGACCTCATCTGAATATGACTATTTGCCGAGTGTGACGTTACATTGCTATACGAGGTGTTTCGGTATTTTATTTATCCAACATTCATGTATTTATTTCTGATGTTTCTGTTACATATTGCGTTATGTTTTGTCGTTTGTGGTTTGCATTCGGTATGTATCCTTTTACACATGTCTTATTTGTCACTATAGTCAAGTTGATTTATATTTCCCTTGGATGAAGTATGGTAAAACATTATATCACAAACATATTGAACTTCGAGGAAAATTCAAAACGGAAAGTTCCTAATCAAATGGCAAAAGCAAAAGCACAAACTAAACGAATGGACAACTGTCATATTGGTATAGGTATAAGGTGGATTATTTCATTATATTGACCTCAATGCGTGAATAAAACAAACAGATATAAATCAGTAAAAATGTCAAAATAGGAGTACAGCTGTCAAGACCATTTCATAATTTTAATCACAACAAAAACAAACAAATACTAAACAAACATCTCAACATTTGTTTCAACTATTCATAACCATGATAACTGTTATGACTAATAAATTCTATGAATTTCAGGATGTAATAGTCGTAACAAAAATACGTCACTGTTGTTTATGTCTTGTGCTGTCATGAATAGCATTTGTTCATTATTTATTTGCAGTTTACAATTGTCAAGTTGTAACGACTATTATTTAATTTATTTGTGCAATTATCTTTGCTTAGTGTTCTTGTGTTTGTTTGTTATGTATTTCTGTGACGTAGTGTTGTCATTATAGCTATAATTCTTCACATTGCCATATAAGCAGGAGGTAAAGCTAGCAATAAAACACGTTAAAAAAAAGTAAAATCACAAAAATACTGAACTCTGACGGAATACAGAAACAATTTGAAAATTGAAAAAGTCCGTAATAAATGTCAAAATCAAATGATAAATCACATCAAACGAATGGATAACAACTCACACATTCCTCACTTTGACCAGGCATTTCCAAATGTAGAAAATGATGGATTGAACCAACCATGTTTTGTCCTGTACCCACTCAGGAGTTTTACAATTGTTATCGAATAGTTCGTTTTGGCGTTTGTTTTTGTTGCAATTCAGTTCTTCTGTTGTTTCAATTGTTTTCCTCTGATAGTTGATGGGTTTCATCTGGGTTTTTTTTTTGTGTTAGCCGCATTTGTTCTCTGTTATTCGATTTATGACTTTTGAACAATGGTATTCTCCTGTTGCATTTAATTATTACCTCAGCCTTACACACTATAATAATCATAAAGAAATAAATGAGAAAGCATAATTTTATATCATTATTTATATTAGGTCGCAGTAAACATCTGCATCACCGATTATTTATCTGCTTTACTGAGCCTTCCATATTTCGAAAACGAGTTTTGTACACTTGCACAGTGTTCTTATTAAAAAAAGAACTTGAAATACGGTGATTACGATGTAGATTCCGGAAAATTTGATAATTTTGAACGATCTGTTTGTGAATTAACAATCTTTTATCAAGTTCTTGTATTGGATTAAATTCTGGAAGTTTCAATATAACGATAGTAACAAAATTTATATGATTGCAAATTACCATAAACTGCTTACGCTCGTTATTACATTATGTTATGCTTGCGTCTGTGTAAATAAACGCATCATAGATATCAGGATTGAAATTTTGGTATTTGCACAAGACATGCGTTTCGTCTTAAAATGACTCAGTAGTGACTCTCTTATAAAAAATAAATAGAAAAGGCCAAATAATGGTATGAGGTTGAGAATCACTGAGGACCAAAACTTCTTAAACGTTTTGTCTAATACAGATACTATAATATATTCCTAAGGTAGACACCCTTAATGTTTCAAAAATGTAAAGGTTTGTAAACAGTTTTTTGTACAGTCTTCGTCGAGTGCGGATACAACTTATATTTCAATTAATTTACTATACTTATTCTTAGAGTTATATCTTTGTTGCAGGGCTTAAATATGTTATCTCTGGGACATTTAGAAATGTTAGATGTTCAGACGGACGATATCAACCTGTCAGATTCTGGTCAAATCAACGCAGTGTTTGTATGAATGTAAAGTCAGAGTGTAATTATTTTGGAGGAATTGTATACAACAACAGATCAACAATATATGATGCCACCTGTAGCTGTGATTACACCAGAGGATATGCATTTGTCTCTGAACCACATAATAAGTGTTTCTGTATTCCGTCAGAGGAAGATTGTTCCTGCTACATTAAACACTGTCCAACGAATACTGCACTGTCCCCTGGTTAGTGTTAGTGTTATTTATGTCCATCCTCATTTATTTATTGTCCGTGAAAAAACCGTTTGTACGTTGATGTCTATATTTTTAAAACCTTTATTTTTGCAAGCTATCAAATATTACAATTCATGATTGTTCATGTATATGGTACCAAACATCTCGGACATATTTATCACATTTCATTTTTAACACAATTGGTACATATTCAGTATATTGATGGTCCATCACTGTTAGGCAACTTGACACTAGTGGACTAAAAATTTGTTTGTTTTGCAACTTTAAAAAAGGTTACAACCAGTATAAACTGAAGACATGTTATAATTCTATGGTAAAATTAAACAAAGTTATTCAATTACATATCATTCTTTAATGTATATGAAATATGGTTAGAGTAACAATTGATATATTAACCAACTAGTCAAAGTGTTTGTTTTATAAACAAAAATGACATAATTCAGTTTTGTATAATGCATTCTCTATGTATGAATGCGAGTGGACTATTTTTTTAAAATACAGAAAGCACAGATGTTGTTACATATGTATCTAACGACTAACTTACGCATCGCATAATCATGATCATCTATCAGAATTTAAAAGATTCAATACGAACAAACGTAAGAATTTTCCTTTTCGTTTCAGATTATGAATGCATAAATGTTGGTTTAGCGAAAGAAAATTTCTACTGTCAACATGTTTTAAAAAGGTATTTATATATGTATCTTCGTTGACAATTGTTAATCCGTAAACCCCTTCAATATGAATACCCTTTCATTGCATAATATATCATCCTTGGTTTTTGGAAGGTTAAGGGTTGCTTTTTTTTTTTTTTTATTGCGTTGTATATATTGTTATTTGGTCTTTCATTGTTTTCCAGTTTTTGCAATGACGTCTTCTTTTTGGGTACCCCGTGCCATTTACGTCTCTGTATCACTTTGTTTATTAGAGCATATGTAGATATAGGAAGATGTGGTGTGAGTGCCAATGAGACAACTCTCCATCATAATTACAGTTTAAAAAAAGTAAACCATTATATGTCAAAGTACGGCCTTCAACACGGAGCCTTGGCTCTAGTTAAAAAACACTTTACTATTTCTATAAGGAAAGAACATCTCTGAGAAGATATGTGATATATATATATATATATTTAATAAATGAAGATGAGTTTAAAACGACAACAAGACATGAACCAAAAGATAATATAGTAACTTAACAACTTTCGCCAACCACAAGAAAATGTAGTAACTTAACAACTTTTGCCAACCACAAGATAATATAGTAACTTAACAACTTTTGCAAACCACAAGATAATATAGTAACTTAACAACTTTTCCCCACCAAAGATAATATAGTAACTTAACAACTTTTGCCAACCACAAGATAATATAGTAACTTAACAACTTTTCCCTACCAAAAGATTATGTAGTAACTTAAAAACTTTTCCCCACCAAGATATAAAGTAGTAACTTAACAATTTTTGCCAACCAAAAGATGATGCAGTAACTTAACAACTTTTCCCCACCAAAAGATAATGTAGTAATTTAACCACTTTTCCTCACCAAAAGATAATGTAGTAACTTTACAACTTTTCCCCATCAAAAGATAATGTAGTAACTTAACAACTTTTCCCCACCAAAAGATAATGTAGTAACTTAACAACTTCCACACCAAAAGATAATGTAGTAACTTTACAACTTTTCCCCACCAAAAGATAATGTAGTAACTTAACAACTTTTCCCAACCAAAAGATAATGTAGTAACTTAAAACTTTTCCCCACCAAGATATAAAGTAGTAACTTAACAATTTTTGCCAACCAAAAGATAATGCAGTAACTTAACAACTTTTCCCCACCAAAAGATAATGTAGTAACTTAACAACAGTTCCCCACCAAAATAATGTAGTAACTTAACAACGTTTCCCACCAAAAGATAATTAGTTACTTAACAACTTTTCCCTACCAAAAGATAGTATAGTAACTTAACAATTTTTGCCAACCTCCAGATAATATAGTAACTTAACAACTTTTCCCTACCAAAAGATAATGTAGTAACTTAACAACTTTTCCCACCAAAAGATAATATAGTAACTTAACAACTTTTCCCACCAAAAGATAATGTAGTAACTTAGCAACTTTTCCCCACAAAATATAATGTAGTAACTTAACAACTTTCCCACCAAAATATAATGTAGTAACATAACAACTTTTCCCCATCAAAAGATAATGTAGTAACTTAACAACTTTTCCCCATCAAAAGATAATGTAGTAACTTATCAACATTTCCCCACCAAAATATAATGTAGTAACTTAACAACTTTTCCCCACCAAAATATAATGTAGTAACATAAAACTTTTCCCCATCAAAATATAATGTAGTAACTTAACAACTTTTCCCACCAAAATATAATGTAGCAACTTAACAACTTTTCCCCACCAAAAGATAATGTAGCAACTTAACAACTTTTTCCCACCAAAAGATAATGTAATAACTTATCAACTTTTCCCCACCAAATATAATGTAGCAACTTAACAACTTTTCCCCACCAAAAGATAATGTAGTAACTTAACAACTTTTCCCCACCAAAAGATAATGTAGTAACTTAACAATTTTTGCCAACATAAGATAATGTAGTAACTTAACAACTTTTTCCCACCAAAATAATGTAGTAACTTAAACCTTTATCCATCAAAAGATAATATAGTAAATAACAACTTTTCCCACACCAAAGATAATTTAGTAAATTAACAACTTTTCCCACCAAAGATAATGTAGTAACTTAACAACTTTTCCCACCAAAAGTAATGTAGTAACTTACAAACTTTTCCTCACCAAACGATAATGTAGTAACTTAACAACTTTTCCCACAAAATATAATGTAGTAACATAACAACTTTTCCTCACCAAAATATAATGTAGTAACTAACAACTTTTCCTCACCAAATATAATGTAGTAACATAACAACTTTTCCTCACCAAAATATAATGTAGTAACTTAAGAACTTTACCCCATCAAAAGATAATGTAGCAACTTAAAAACTTTTCCCACCAAAAGATAATGTAGCAACTTTAAAACTTTTCCTCACCAAAAGATAATGTAGTAACTTAACAACTTTTCCCACCAAAAGATAATGTAGTAACTTAACAACTTTTCTCCACCAAAAGATAATGTAGCAAATTAACAACTTTTCCCCGACAAAAAGATAATATAGCACCTTAACAACTTTTCCCAACCAAAAGATAATGTAGTAACTTAACAACTTTTCCCCACCAAAAGATAATGTAGTAACTTAACAACTTTTCCCCACCAAAGATAATGTAGTAACTTAACAACTTTTCCCCACCAAAATATAATGTAGTAACTTAACAACTTTTCTCCACCAAAAGATAATGTAGTAACTTAACAACTTTTCCCCACCAAAATATAATGTAGTAACTTAACAACTTTTCCCACCAAAAGATAATGTAGTAACTTAACAACTTTATCCATTAAAAGATAATATAGTAACATAACAACTTTTCCCCACCAAAATATAATGTAGTAACTTAACAACTTTTCCCCACCAAAAGATAATGTAGTAACTTAACAACTTTATCCATCAAAAGATAATGTAGTAACTTAACAACTGTTCCCCATCAAAAGATAATGTAGTAACTTATCAACTTTTCCCCACCAAAATATAATGTAGCAACTTAACAACTTTTCCCCACCAAAAGATAATGTAGTAACTTAACAACTTTTCCCACCAAAGATAATGTAGAAACTTAACAATTTTGCCAAACATAAGATAATGTAGTAACTTAACAACTTTTCCCCACCAAAAGATAATGTAGTAACTTAACAACCTTTATCCATCAAAAGATAATATAGTAACATAACAACTTTTCCCCACCAAAAGATAATTTAGTAAATTAACAACTTTTTCCCACCAAAAGATAATGTAGTAACTTAACAACTTTTCCCCACCAAAAGATAATGTAGTAACTTAACAATTTTTGCCAAACATAAGAATATGTAGTAACTTAAAACTTTTCCCCACCAAAATATAATGTAGTAACATAACAACTTTTCCTCACCAAACGATAATGTAGTAAATTAACAACTTTTCCCCACCAAAAATATAATGTAGTAACATAACAACTTTTCCCACAAAAAGATAATTTAGTAAATTAACAACTTTCCCCACCAAATATAATGTAGTAACATAACAACTTTTCCCCACCAAACGATAATGTAGTAACTTAACAACTTTTCCCCACCAAAAGATAATGTAGCAACATAAAAACTTTTCCCCGCCAAAAGATAATGTAGCAACATAAAAACTTTTCCCGCCAAAAGATAATGTAGTAACTTTACAACTTTTCCCCACCAAAAGATAATTTAGTAATTAACAACTTTTTCCCACCAAAAGATAATGTAGTAACTTAACAACTTTTCCCCACCAAAAGATAATGTAGTACTGAACAATTTTTGCCAACATAAGAATATGTAGTAACTTAACAACTTTTCCCCACCAAAATATAATGTAGTAACATAACAACTTTTCCCCACTAAACGATAATGTAGCAACTTAACAACTTTTCCCCACAAAAGATAATGTAGCAACATAAAAACTTTTCCCGCCAAAAGATAATGTAGTAACTTTACAACTTTTCCCCACCAAAAGTAATGTAGTAACTTAAGAACTTTACCCCACCAAAAGATAATGTAGCAACTTAACAACTTTTCCCCGACAAAAAGATAATGTAGTAACTTTACAACTTTTCCCCACCAAAAGATAATGTAGTAACTTAGAAACTTTTCCACACCTAAATATAATGTAGCAACTTAAAACTTTTCTCCACCAAAAGATAATGTAGTAACTTAACAACTTTTCTCCACCAAAAGATAATGTAGTAACTTAACAACTTTTCCCCACCAAAAGATAATGCAGCAACTTAAAACTTTTCCTCACCAAAAGATAATGTAGTAACTTAACAACTTTTCCCCACCAAAAGATAATGTAGTAACTAAACAACTTTTCCCCACCCAAATATAATGTAGTAACTTAACAACTTTTCCTCACCAAAAGATAATGTAGCAACTTAAAAACTTTTCCCCGACAAAAAGATAATGTAGTAACTTAGCAACTTTTCTCACCAAAAGATAATGTAGTAACTTAAGAACTTTACCCCATCAAAAGATAATGTAGCAACTTAAAAACTTTTCCCACCAAAAGATAATGTAGCAACTTTAAAACTTTTCCTCACCAAAAGATAATGTAGTAACTTAACAACTTTTCCCCACCAAAAGATAATGTAGTAACTTAACAACTTTTCTCCACCAAAAGATAATGTAGCAAATTAACAACTTTTCCCCGACAAAAAGATAATATAGCACCTTAACAACTTTTCCCAACCAGAAGATAATGTAGTAACTTAACAACTTTCCCCATCAAAAGATAATGTAGTAACTTAACAACTTTTCCCGACAAAAAGATAATATAGCACCTTAACAACGTTTCCCAACCAAAAGATAATGTAGTAACTTAACAACTTTTCCCCACCAAAAGATAATGTAGTAACTTAACAACTTTTCCCCACCAAAAGATAATGTAGTAACTTAACAACTTTTCCCCACCAAAATATAATGTAGTAACTTAACAACTTTTCTCCACCAAAAGATAATGGAGTAACTTAAGAACTTTACCCACCAAAAGATAATGTAGTAACTTAACAACTTTTCTCCACCAAAAGATAATGTAGCAAATTAACAACTTTTCCCCGACAAAAAGATAATATAGCACCTTAACAACTTTTCCCAACCAAAAGATAATGTAGTAACTTAACAACTTTTCCCCACCAAAAGATAATGTAGTAACTTAACAACTTTTCCCACCAAAAGATAATGTAGTAACTTAACAACTTTTCCCCACCAAAATATAATGTAGTAACTTAACAACTTTTCTCCACCAAAAGATAATGTAGTAACTTAACAACTTTTCCCCACCAAAATATAATGTAGTAACTTAACAACTTTTCCCCACCAAAAGATAATGTAGTAACTTAACAACCTTTATCCATCAAAAGATAATATAGTAACATAACAACTTTTCCCCACCAAAATATAATGTAGTAACTTAACAACTTTTCCCCACCAAAAGATAATGTAGTAACTTAACAACCTTTATCCATCAAAAGATAATGTAGTAACTTAACAACTGTTCCCCATCAAAAGATAATGTAGTAACTTATCAACTTTTCCCCACCAAAATATAATGTAGCAACTTAACAACTTTTCCCCACCAAAAGATAATGTAGTAACTTAACAACTTTTCCCCACCAAAAGATAATGTAGAAACTTAACAATTTTTGCCAAACATAAGATAATGTAGTAACTTAACAACTTTTCCCCACCAAAAGATAATGTAGTAACTTAACAACCTTTATCCATCAAAAGATAATATAGTAACATAACAACTTTTCCCCACCAAAAGATAATTTAGTAAATTAACAACTTTTTCCCACCAAAAGATAATGTAGTAACTTAACAACTTTTCCCCACCAAAAGATAATGTAGTAACTTAACAATTTTTGCCAAACATAAGAATATGTAGTAACTTAACAACTTTTCCCCACCAAAATATAATGTAGTAACATAACAACTTTTCCTCACCAAACGATAATGTAGTAAATTAACAACTTTTCCCCACCAAAATATAATGTAGTAACATAACAACTTTTCCCCACCAAAAGATAATTTAGTAAATTAACAACTTTTCCCCACCAAAATATAATGTAGTAACATAACAACTTTTCCCCACCAAACGATAATGTAGTAACTTAACAACTTTTCCCCACCAAAAGATAATGTAGCAACATAAAAACTTTTCCCCGCCAAAAGATAATGTAGCAACATAAAAACTTTTCCCCGCCAAAAGATAATGTAGTAACTTTACAACTTTTCCCCACCAAAAGATAATTTAGTAAATTAACAACTTTTTCCCACCAAAAGATAATGTAGTAACTTAACAACCTTTATCCATCAAAAGATAATATAGTAACATAACAACTTTTCCCCACCAAAAGATAATTTAGTAAATTAACAACTTTTTCCCACCAAAAGATAATGTAGTCACTTAACAACTTTTCCCAAACAAAAGATAATGTAGTAACTTAAGGTAGCACAATACAAAGATTTTTTTACTTCCAATCACTAACCTTTGAAATGCTGTAACTTTCTTATGAATGCATTGAAAATAATAAAAGAGGTATATATATGTAGATAAAAGATTAATCTTTTAAATGAATGCAATATATTTATTATGCAATCATTATGTAATCAATTATTATGTAATTAGTGGCAAAATCTGGGTAAGTTCACTTGAATGAATTTAGCTCTATCATCTCTTTAACTATACAGAAAATTTTAACGGAATCTTAATCAACACATCATGGGCTTCAAAAGGGTGTCTCAGATTGTCCCTATTGTATTCCATTCTCTCATAAATCTCTAATTAGTGTAAACATCCTAACCACCTAAAAGAAGATAATGTTCAATTAGGTGTAAAATTTGTTCTATACATTCTATCTGATATCTGAGACACCCTTTTGTAGATAATGACTATAGGAACAACATATAATAAAATCAACCCTCTAGGGATGCCTATGCAGAAGCTAATTTCATTTGAAAGTGGAAATTTGGTGAAAAATATTTTAGACACAGTTAACATTATAATTGGTTACATAATTGTTGCATAATACTAACATTGCATTTGTTTGAAAGAGTAATCTGTTAGCTATCCAAAACTACCCCTTTTATAAATTTTCAAGCATTATTAAGAAAGTTACAGCATTTTAAAACTTGGGAGTTGGAGTTATAAAATCTTTGTATTGTGCTACCTTAACAACTTTTCCCCACCAAAAGATAATATAGTAACTTAACAACTTTTCCCCGACAAAAAGATAATGTAGAACCTTAACAACTTTTCCCCACCAAAAGATAATGTAGCAACATAAAAACTTTTCCCCACCAAAAGATAATGTAGTAACTTAACAACTTTTCCCCACCAAAAGATAATGTAGTAACGTGAAACCATACCTCCCGTTGTCTGGACACTTTTAAAAGCAAGGTTGTGATTGACGCAAATGTTAAATTTCAATCATAGTATCTATAATGAGTTTAATCTTAACAACCTTTACCCATGCACCGCCATTGTCACAAAATTCATATATGGTAATTTGTTGCTTCATTTCAGGCAAAAACTAGGAAATGGAACTGACATGTCTGTATTATATGAAGGTAAGATTCCTACAGATAGTGTATCATTCCTACAAAATTTGTGTGGAAGGTTCAAATACATAGTCATGAAAAGGGCATAATTATATGGAATAATTTTGTTTATTAAAATGATATAACAAACTTTTGAAATTGTAGAAGTATTTCATTCTGCCAAAAAACACTGTTAATCATTTGAATATTATTATATATTTTAACTGCGTGTATGCAATTTTCCGGAACAGTATATTCCAGCAGAGGAATAGGGATTAACAAGTTGACTATACAAATTAAATGTATTGATCAGATCCTAAAAAACTGTTCATTACTATCTTCAAAGTAAATCAAATCAAACATAGTATAAACTTAAGGGCCCTTAACAAAACGTAGTTTTCCAAACACCATTAAATCTTGTTTCAACTAATAACCAACTGAAATCTTTGAAGCGTTCTAGTAACAAGGGTTTAGCAGGCTTGCTACTTGGTTCCAGCGTCATTTCAGGTAAGCTAGTAAAACGTTGTGTCGCTCGTATGTTTACATATACAGGATTTGAAATAAACAACCTAGTATTTGTAATATCTATCTGAACAAACGTTTGTATTTGTTTTTAACAAAATAGATGCTGGGGTTATTTTTACCGCGCTGAAGTACGTCCATTATTCATAGTTCATTATTCAAAATTCAATAATGAATAATGAAATAGTTCACTATTCACTATTCAGTATTAAAAAATGAATAATGAATAAGGAAATACTTTATGTTTCATTATTCAACTTGGAGCGGTAAATAGTGAAATAAATATAAAAAAAATTGACTGTGACACTAAAGCTATATCCTGAGCCGCAATGACCATTAGAGGGTTTACGGAGGACCTAAATGCCAAAATACGCGTGAACATTGAGAAATAGCCAATTTTGAATAATGAAATGGATATTTTGAATAATAGATTGGACTGCTATGACCCTTGAGCTCCTAATTACAGATATAAATTATACTTCAATCGAAAGCTTATTAAGAGAGGAACACAGGTATATAGTCAATATGTTCCGCAACGGATATTACAGGACTTAAATATCGAAATACGCCTGAACATTGAGAAATAACTTATTTTAAAAAATGGAATGGACTGCTGCAACCCGTCAGCTTTTTATTAAGGAAAAAAATATACCCCAAATTACAGCTTATAGATGGAGGGAAAAACTGAGTATAATCGATATGTGCCGCAATAACCATTAGAGAGGTTACGGAGGACCTTAATGCAATAATACGCGTGAAAATGAAGAAATAGCCAATTTTGAATAATGAAATGGATATTTTGAATAATGGAATGGATTGGTAGGACCCTTCAGTCCCTGATAACAGATATATATATTATACCTCAATCGAAAGCTTAACAAATGAGGAACAAACGGTCTTTAGTCAATACTGATGTTTCGCAACGGATATTAGAGGAGTTACGAAGGACCTAAATATCGAAATACGCGTGAACATTGAGGAATAACTTATTTTGAATAATGGAATGGACTGCTGCAGCCAGTCAACTCCTAATAAAGGAAAAAAATTAAACACAAAATTAAAGCTTATGGATTGAGGAATAAACTGAGGATAATAGATTGTGCCGCAATGACCGTTATAAGGGTAACGGAGGACCTAAATGCCAAAAATCCACGTGGAAATTAAGAAATAGCCAATTTTGAATAATGAAATGGATATTTTGAATAATGGAATGGACTGTTACGACCCTTCAGTCCCAAATTACAAATATATATTATACCTCAATCGAAAGGTTATCAAGAGAGGAGCAAAAGGTATAAAGTCAATATCTTTAGCAACGGATATTACAGGAGTAACGAAGAACCTAAAGATCGAAATACGCTTTAAAATTAAGAAATAGCTTATTTTAAATAATGGAATGGACTGCTGCAACCCTTCAGTCCCTAATCAAGGCAAAATGTATACACCAAATTAAAGCATAACGATAGAGGAATAAACTAAATAAACTAAATATAAACGCAATGACCATTAGATAGGAAAGCCATTTGGGATAAAATTGAGGTACATTCGCCAAAGAAAGCCTTGAAAGATGTATTTTCTACCTGGAATATGACCCCCACTATTGGCATGGACGTGCAGACCCCCCTTAAGGTCTTTCGGATGTCACGGGTGGAACTTATAGACGATTGGGCATTGTAAGGGGCCAAAAAATGTGATCATGCACTGTACCTTTGTAAAGAATAATCCACATGTAACGCGGATGATGAGAACGAGGGATACTTTCACTCGGGAAACTAGATTTTCACCGCGGCCACGGACTTGGTTGAAACCCTTGAGGAGATGGATAAAAAGATCGTAGAAAAGATTGCCCAGTGGACCTCTGACAAAACTAAGAAAATGGTGAATACTTTCTTGGTCCAGCGGGGGTGTATTCCTTCTCGAATGTACCTTTCTTATTGGTGATTTGAAAAATCGCGGTTGTTTCATGGGAGGTATGCTGCCGTAAAGGTTCCAATACAACTTGTTTTCATGCTCCTTATGACTTTCGGCAAAATGAGCCATCTTGATAGCGGTGCTTGGGGGTATTGTACTGGCGAACAAGATCGTCCCAGAAATCGATATAGGTGCGTGTGGAGTTGGCGGAAAAGTATTTGAACATTTTCTCTTTCGTGGTGCGGTTCCAACATTTGACAATACTCGACTTCTCTTCGTTCCCGATGGAGTAGATATCGATACCATGCGTTTGAAGCAGCTGATTTACATGTTTAATGTAAAACTCAGTGCCTTTGTCTGTCCATAGCTTCTTGAGCACACCACTTGGAAGGCATCCCGCACCGTCAACCCTTTCTTGTTCTTGAGTGGTATCAGCCAGCTATATTTGGAGAAGACATTGATAATGCTCAGGATAAATTTATTTCCCTTGTTGTCCCTGGAGAAGTCACTCATATCAACGAGGTCGGCGCCGAGGTGTCATCCTCTCCACCCACCGCTACACAGCATTTATGAAGCTAGCGCCGAACTGCTTCGTGCAACTCCTCAGCTAGCTCATCGGTCCAGCGAACATTTTTTAACACCCAGACCGAATCCAACTTTGGTACCGATGATGGGTATGACGATGCTGCAGTCCAAGCGTTCGCGTGTGGTAGAGTTGGGAATGGTGTTAAGCGAGGCTAGTATAGCTTCGTCACAGATGGAGTTGCTTGCGGTTGCATCCTTGAGCTGGGCATAACAAAGATCGTGGTGATATGCTGCCTGGTCAACTTGATTAATGGGTTTTGACCAAGCCTTCGGGGTGCCATGTGGAAGTAGTCGCTTGCTATGTTTAGCCCCGGCCCGGTGAAGTTGTGTCCGGGTAGATGCATTTTCATGGGTAATGGGTTGATTAGTTTGTTCATGAACCCTGTACCGTTGAAGCAATAAACTGAGACTTCTTGGCATCGCACACCTTGCAGTTGCCAACTTTTCACCGTCGCCTGTTGCTGGACATTACCTCGCTGGTGTTAACTGTGTCCGTCTTCCTACGACTTTCACGCAGAAAATCATCGCTATTTTATTTTAATAAATGAACGTTGACGACATTTCCTACAGTGCCAACGCCCCCATGGTAAAGGACTGTTTGACACAATCGCCAGTTTGGCTGGACGCATGTTTACTTCCTCTGCCACCAAAACCATAGGAAGTAAGGCCGTGAGTGCAAACACCAATGCAGCCTTGAAAGGTGTTGAAAAATGGCCCAAAAGCCGTCGACTATGTGGTTGATAAAGTGACCCGCCCCCGAAAACGCAGCATGTCCACTCAATAGTCCAATTTTCAACGCAGCAAACCGCAGCAAACCGCAGCAAACCCAGTTGAACAACCTGATCTCCGGTTCTGGCATTGGTACCATCCACGACTTCGTACAGCGATGTAAATAAATACATTATGTCCAACATCCTTATAATTACCGAAGGGTTGACCTTCGACGAATATCAGGTTCACGAATACGAACCTCAAGCTGGTGCCAACTTGAATAATCCAGGTGAGATCCGAATCAACATCGAAACTCAAGACTTGTTCTTCCATCCCACTGAAAGATATCTCTTGGTAGAGGGGCGACTCTTAAAGAAAGACGGCAGTGCATATGCTAATGCAGATATAGTGTCTCTCATTCACAATGGAATCATGTATATCTTCAAGACCATCAGTTACAATTAATGCAAGCTCTCAGGCCAGCTGATCGAACATATTAACGACCCAGTCGTTGCCATCACCATGCTGGGAATGTTGAATTATCCCAGCAATTTCTCCAAATCCCAAGGTCTCAACTAGCTGTGGTACAAAGATTCATCTACCGAAACCGAGGCCGAAAACACAGGTGCAGCACGTCATGGGTATATTATCACCAAGCCCGCCAATAAAGGATTGTTTTCATTCACCATACCTGAGTAAGATATCTTGGTGTGTTCCAAACGTACTTCCTTCCTTCCGATGAAAAAAAAATGTAGTTGTACAAGACCATCCAGTGCAAGAGTAAGATCGATTGTGATTTCCGAATACGACAGTGTGATTCTACAAGTGTTACCCAAACCTTACAGTTCCACTGGCGTTTGTCTACTAAGAGCGGTCGGGAGAAACCGAGATACATCATCGTAGCCTTTCAGACCGGTAAATGTACGTGTTCGATCACTGCCCGTTGCGAACTATCTGCGTCACTCTCATAGCAGAACGCTACCCGGCGGTAGACTTCAATGCCAGTTCACACAAACCAAGATCGCCAGAGTGTACAAGAATGTCGCAGAGTTCTGAAAAAAATACTTCAACATGGACCGTTTTATCAGCAACTGCAACTGCAACATCAACCCCTCCGATTTCGTCGATCTGTACCAACTGTTTGTCAGTGATGTGAGTCACTAGTTCGAGCGGTTGAAAGAGTCGATCGTTGACATTCAGATCCTGTTTGAGTTCGAGCGTAAATTACCTGCAAACACCGAGATATTTGCACTTGTGATTTCCGACAGAATCCTGCTGTTTGAATCCGATGATCAGAAGATGTACATCGTGTACAAAAAGTAAAAAAATGGATAAAATTCACTTACAAGTAACTCCTCTTTGCCAGCCGTCCTGCCGAAGTCTATGCAATTGTGGTGAAGGTTATTAAATAATTGAGAAGTATGACGGAGACGAAGAGTGAAAGCAAACATGTGTGACAATGGTGTACCATAAATAAATGGATAACACATGGTTGCACCAAACTGCTAATAACACAAACCATAGCATGGGTTTTCCTTCATCGTTTCTGGACACGATAGCCCAATTCTTACCCGGTTAAACCCCAACTGCAACTCAAGGAATCCAAGACCTACGAGATGGCATTGGTGAACCTGGAAACCAATAACTCCATCCCCAACATTCATATGCATACAGGTAACGAATCCTTCCTTTACTCTCCCGACCATGGTGCCAACTGGTTTTCCATCGCACTGAGCACAGGTTCCTATGACATCGAAGACATCCTAAATGAAATCCAGCGGCAGCTACGTTTCAACAAACACAAAACGAAGATCAGCATCGATGCCAATAGGGCGACCCTAAAAGCAGCGCTTACCCTCGCCAGACTCTATCAAGTAGACTTCAACGTTGTCAATAGCATCAACACCGTCTTGGGATTCAAGTGGCAGATTTACACGTTCGGTATGATCACAAACGGCTATACAGAAGGGAAGCACATTGTAAATATCATCAGAATCAACAGCATTCTGGTGAATAGTGATATATCAACCATGGAAGTTATGTAAATGGTATACAGCAGTCTTCCAACAACAGTTTGTTTTTGCGCAGACGGTCATTCAAACCCCCAAGATCCTAGTATACTTGCCAGTGATCTTGCGAACCAGCAATCGCATGCAAACATATTTCAACGACAAAGACGATAATCACATCAATCTCAGAGGTGAACATCTCACCATGCATTTTCATCTTCGAGAGCTATGAATAAATGACTTATTAAGAACATGGTTTGAACTTGACAAAATTTCAACATAATAAGCTACAACGGGCTGCCAAGAAAGGTTTCCAGTCTCCATTGGTTTGTCCCATGCAGACCTGGATCACCTCTCGGCAGGTTCAAAAGATTACCAAGCTTCTCCAAAAAAGGTGCTGGAGGTATGAATCGGGAGCTGAGTACCCCCCCCCCCCCAAAAAAACAAGGTAAACATGCAAAAAGTAGGTGTATTCCTACCCATGTTGGCAGGGCTGGCAATGAGGGCACTCCCCATGATAGCAAAAGACTATTCTACTAGCCTTGGGTGTTAGAGCCTTGAGCGTTTTTGGTGGTGTATATATACGTAGCCGTCAACAAGGCCTTTATGTCTGGATTGTACCTGAAACGTAATGGATGCGTTTGCACAGTGAATCCCAAACGCCAGGATTACCTATGGGTATGGACTCTACCTGAAGTGTGGTCAGCAATTCCACGACGGAGCCGGTCTGATCTTATATTTGGATGCTAACAGCCCCTTCAAAAATATTCCCCTCCTCGGTTTGCTCCTATAAATAAATGAACGATTAAGATTATGGGTACCGGCAGACTATAGTCGAATATGTGTAGAATCAACTCGGTGCAGAAATTTGAAGGTATCAAACTACCTTGAACGCCTATAAACGTCTGGACAAAGCTGTATTTGTAGCACTGGGTGCCTGTCTCTGGGTAGTTTGGTGTTAACCAGTAGTACCCTGGGTTCAGCTTTGACCGGTACAAATGTTATAGCCACCCTTCCCCTGGGGTTTCTAGCTTGCTTGAAAGCTACCACCGTAATGGATCTCACACTAATGTCTAGGCATGTAACCAAAAAGAAAAAAGAACACCACGATACCTTGCGATTGGCACAGTCCAAAAAGTCCTTGGTTGAGCAATGTGTCAGCTCTATTTTAGCTGATGATGAACAGATCGATGATGCCGAGTTTGCCTCAAAACCTACTACGACCAAACAGATCAGCTGCAGCAACCCATGTCCAATTTCAGCGAGGATCTGTCAAAATGTTTCTTTTATGTTTTTCCAATCCTCCCAAATTAAATGGTTGAGACCCGATTTTCAGGCCTGAACAACATATCCTAACACTTCCAATCATACCGTCCTTATCAAAAATAAAAAAAATTCGTGGTAACCATACCCGGTGCGACTGGTTTTTTTTCCATCCCATTGCTTACGATTTGCACAGCTCCATCGGTCTCTCTCTTTGCCCAGACGGTGGTCAGCTGCTTGTTTAGTCTTTCACATCCCCAAGTGCGGATATTTGTTTCTTTCCAGCACAAGGTTATATTTTTGCGAACCCACACTTCGTGTCAACATCTCAAATGTTTTTGACAATCCAGGGTGAGTCCTGACCTACGTTAGAGAGTTTTCTCATCAGTGTTTTCCAAAATTTCTACCTCTTGCGTCATATTCTCTCTCTGGTCAGACATCTTTGTAATTTTACAATCCATTGTGTTTTTTCTATCTGTGGATTTGTTTTGGTGTGTTTTCTTTCTTCCACAAAGATACATTTTCCCTTCAATCCCCACCACCCACGTTTTGCCCTCTTAACCTCGTCAACGAGCGTGCAAGATTTTCAGATTTTTAGGTCCAGTCCCAGCAGAAATTCCCCTCAAAATGTTCACGAGTATTTCGATATTTAAGTCCTTCGTTACTGCGCGGAATAAATTGACTAAATATCATTTGTTCGTCTCTTTATAAGCTACCGAATGAAGTTTAGGGTAGATCTGTAATTAAGGGCTAAAGGGTCCCAGCAGTCCATTCCATTATTCAAAATATCCATTTTATTATTAAAATTGATTGCTTTTTATTTTTCACGCATATTTTGGCATTTACGTCCCCCGTAACCCCTCTAATGGTCATGGCAGCACATATTGTTTATTCTCAGTTTATTCTTCTATTAATAAGCTTTGTTTTGGTGTATAAAATGTTCCTTAATTTAGACCTGACGGGTTGCAGCAGTCCATTTCATTATTCAAAATAAGCTATTTCCAATGTTCACGCGTATTTCGATATTTAAGTCCTTCGTTACTCCTCTAATATGCGTTGCCAAACCTATTGACTATATACCTTTTTGTTCCTCTCGTAATAAGCTTTCAAATGAGGTATAAGGTATATCTATAATTAGGGGCTAAAGGGTCCTGCCAGTCCATTTCATTATTAAAAATATGCATTTCATTATTCAAAATTGGCTATTTCTTCATTTTCACGCGTACTTCGGCATCTAGTCATGTGTTACCCCTCTAATGGTCATTGCGGCACATATTGTTTATACTCAGTTTATTCCTCTATCAATAAGCTTTAATTTTGTGTACATTTTTTTTAATTCGGGAATATGTCACATTCTGTATTTAGCAGACAAACAACATAGATGTTAGACAACAATCTCAAAAGTGGAAAAATGTCATTATTTATTTAAGGCACAATCACATTGTATTGATCAAAAGGGTATAAAAAAGAAGATATGGTATTATTGCCAAAGGGATAACTCTCCACAGGAGACCAAATGACACATCATTTAGCAACTATAGGTCACACTATGGCTTTCAACAATGAACAAACCCTTACTGCAAATCAGCTACAATAGGTCCCGAAATGACAAATGTAAAACAACTCAAACGAGAAATCTAGCAGCCTAACTTATGTACAGGCACCTACAAACAGAACTTGGCGGGGTTAAACATGTTGGTGTCCATAAAAGTGTCACTTTTTATCTTTATTCTTCATAATAGTTATCAAAGGTACCAGGATAATAATTTAATACATCAGACGCGCGTTTCGTCTACATAAGACTCATCAGTGACGCTCAGGTCAAAATAGTTATATAAAGACAAACGAGTACAAAGTTGAAGAGCATTGAGCATCCCAAAATATCCCAAAAGGATTGGGCCAAATACGGCTAAGGTCATCATAACTACATGTATGTTGGAGCAGTTTCTGTGTTAGGAGCACACTCCTGTAAATAAAGTCAGTACAGTGTGAACATGCACGTGTATAAGGTATAAATTGAGTGTATAACACCAAAAGACGGAGGAGTAGAGGGTACATTGGCGAATCCGTGGTGGTGCTTTGGGGGGGGGGTTAGAACCCCACCTTTATTTTGGCAATTAATGCATTTGAATGGGAGCATATAGTTGGAACCCCTTTTAAAAATGGCTGGATACACGCAGGGCCCGGTATAAACTTCACAAAATGCCGTACAAACAACAATACATTACCGACTCATCTGCATGTTCCACTACATAATTGTCCATTAGGTTGCCCGCAGTGAAAGAGGGTCTTCGGAAATACTGTGAAACAGTAACTCGCGTAGTAGTGTCAACCATATGTGGATTCTTCTAGATAATTTGAAATCTTGGTCTTTTTTGAAATTTGTTCTATCAAATCTTTTGATTTTTCAACCCTGTATACCACCATTTCCCATGTTTAATTGAAAAATCGCCTGAAAGAAATAATCCACAATGCCTTTCAACATAAAAATAATAGCATATGCTATAAATTTATTACTTTGGGATATAATAAGGCATATTTTGTAAATACTGAACAAGATGGTAAAACATGCTACACAGATGAACAAGTGATCAGTATGCCGGTGTTTCTTATCAACAGCATATTTGTTGATTTTGGAGGTAGACTTTTTCAACAAATTGTGGGCATTCCTATGAAAACGAACTGTGCGCCTCGCCTTGTCGACCTTTTCTTATTTTCATATGAATCGGAGTTCCTTCAGACACTTGTCTAAAACAAGAAGATTAAAGAAGCCAGATTATTTAATCTCACTTTCAGATATATTGATGATGTTCTTTCCATTAACAATCCGACCTTTTCTGATTGGGTTCAATTAATATATCCCCCAGAACTAGAAATTAAAGAAACAACAGACACGGCTTCTTCCGCCTCATTTTTAAATTTATATCGCGAAGTTGACATACACAGTCATCTCAGTACTTGAATGTAAGACAAACGTGACCAGTTTAATTTTGAAATTATCAATTTCCCCCATCTTAGTAAATGTAGCAATATACCAACTTCACCTGCATATGGAATATACATTTCCCTACTTATTCGATATTCAAGAGCTATCAGCTCCTACTCAGACTTTGTAAAACGTCACCAGTGTCTGAGCAGAAAGTTGATGAACCATGGGAATGTCAAAGAACGTCTCGTCCTTTTTCTAAAAAGTTCATCAGAAGGTACCAAGACCTTGTTGATAAATATTCCGTATCAACTTCACAAATAATACATGATGGTCTTGATATATAGATTCTGCGCACTGACGTTGTTTATCATCTTAACTACAAAATGTACGTGGTATATGATTCTTTTATTTGTCTTTGTTCAGTTATTAATATTACTTTTACTGTTCGGTCGGTTTTATGAGATATTCATTTGACGTGGCTCAGTACTTATACATACCATCAATGTGTTTGTATTATCTATCATTTTTGCTTGAGTGTTTTGTATATGCGACTTTTTGTGTTTCTGTGGTTCTTATTACGTGACTCTGTACTCTGAAGATCCGATCATTATGTTATTATTATATGATATTATGTTTGTGTTCTATTATAAATTTGATGATGTTTTAACAACAAACGATAACATTGTTGGATTCTTAAAATTTCTAAAGAACTTCTGGATAACCTCGGTCTGTTTTTTTGAATTAATTCTAACAACACTTTTCGTTTTTTTAACCCTGCACACCTACATTCGCCATGTGCAATTACAATTGTTTTGAATAGACATTGAACGACAAATTTCTTCCTATTTGACGTTTACATTTGCTGACGCTAAACACGCGAAACAATGAATGTGTTTTAAATTTGATTGATGCTTTTTTGTGGAGTTTTGTAAATGTTTTTTGTTTTGAGATTGTATTACAGTGATGCCTCTGTCATACAAGTGAGATGTTTAGTGCTATAAAACCAGGTTCAACCCACCATTTGCTACATTTGAAAATATCTGTATCAAGTCAGGAATATGACAGTTGTTGTCCATTCGTTTGATGTGTTTTATCATTTAATAAGGAACTTTCCGTTTTGAATTTTCCTCGGAGTTCAGTATTTTGTGGTACTTATACTTTCTACCTGAAACAATCATTGTCTCGCTTGACGTTACATTTTTCTTCATTCTTTTCTCCACATAAGAATTATAAAGCCATGACTGAGGATTGTTTGGAAGTCTGCAAAAATGAATATATAAAGGGTACTGAATAAAAATTTTGTGATTAACAAAGATCATAGTCAGAAGTCATTTTTTTTATGATATCTCACATCATATTCAAGTGCTGAGATTTCAGGTGATGTGCTGTTTATGATAAGCTTGTATCAAATATATATCAAAGGGTTAACAATTTATGTAATGAACAGAAAATGGTGAAACAATTATATCAAAGGCCAAGTTAATATGAAAATATGGATGATATGCGCAAGGCCATTTAGTGGTTATGCACCTTCACATCAAAAGATAAATATTCAATCTAAAAAATGTTGTATGGAAAGAAACTAAGTAAGAGGAAACACAACTAAAATAGTCATGTCTCTCTGGGTTTTTTTTAAATGAAAAAGAATCAGAAAGGAATTAAAAAGGAGAAAATATATAGGTTTGAACGTAGTTTTCAATTTAGACTCGTATATATATATATATTGTTTTACTTAGCTGTCAAATTTCGTATTTAAGTTCGTTAAATGAAAGAAATATAGCGATAGATAATACGGACAAGTTTCGTGTGAATCTGGAGTATGACGGATTTTACGTCCACAGTTAATCTACATATATTGTTTTTATAGGTACTGAACAGTTCCAATCGTGGATAGAATCTTTAAGAACAACTTTAGCAGTAAAGATAGTGTGTATCGGTGTAATTGCAGGTAAACTAGTTTCTATCATGTTTATCATTTTAGTATTAATGGAACAAATAACGATACACGTGTTATGTGTGCATGATTTGTAGTGTCGCATCGAAATCTAAGAGGACATACTAACTGAGTGATGTGCCTATATAATGCACTATAACATAAAAGTTAAGAAAGTGTTTAGAAAGAATATGATATTCCGGGCCCGGGCTTGTATTTCCTATCATGATTTCCTTGATAGTTGGTTGCTGCTTACAAAGAAGCTATCAAACCAAGAGTTCCAAATGGTGAATTTTGTAAAATATATCGACACCATCAAGAGTAAGTTTACCTTTACGGAATGTCCGTTTAACATATGATATTGGATATGTTCCTTATATCGTAGCTACAATTTCGTTCCCTTTTCACAAATGTCACCTTGGATTCGACTATTTCCCGGGTTGTAATAACATAAGTAACACAGTGGGTGCTGCATGAGAAGCAGGATCTGCGTTTCCTTCCGATGCACATACAATCTCCCGCAGTTTTTCGGTTGGATTTGTGTTGCTGAGTGTTTAGTTTGTTTTGTTGTTGTTATTTGGGTTTTTTTTCTATATTGTGTTTTGTGTACTATTAATATAAAAAAAGATGCGGTATGATTGCCAATGTGACAACTCTCTACAAGAGACCAAATGACACATAAATTAACCATGTTAAGGGAATATGTAGACAGCTCTCTCACATGCAAAAAAAAAACATAACTGTAAAAATGTAAGGACATAAACTACAGATGAGGAGACATATTCTATTGCATCCACACAGCACGAGTAGTTTATTTGTCTTTTTTAGATATGTTGTTGTCAATAATTTTCGATCTATGAGTTTGAATGTCGCTTTGGTATATTTTGCCCATCTTGTATAAACCTTCATGCCAACTAAATATGTCAATGTCCAAGTCAAAATAGTTTGGTCTCGGGACAATATTTATAAGAGAACGGGTCAGAGAACGATAACAAGAAAAAGAAAACAAAAAAATGATAATGTTTTCTTGAAGAAAATAGGCATCAAAACAGAACTATCAAGAAGGATCCAAACTAAAAAGTACAAAAAATGTATCCAAAACTTCAAGCTTAAGTGAAAAGTCAAAATATAAATTCATCTGTGCCAAGTCGGGATTATGACAGTTGTTGTCCATTCGTTTGATGTGTTTGAGCTTTTGAATTTTACCATTTGAAACTTTCCGTTATGAATTATCCTCGTAGTTCTTTTTTTTTGTGATTTTATTCATGTATTATCTGAATTAGTAAATATAAGAAAAAGTGATATGAGTGCCAATGAGAGAACTCTCTATCCAAGTCATTATTTGTAAAAGCCAGTAAAAGTACAGTCCTCAACACGGAGCCTGTTTACTTTTTCTACACCCATTAACCGACAGACGTAGAAAAAAGTAGGCTTTCTGTTTTGGTTTTTTTTTCGTGATTTAGGTCAAGGCAATCTTGTGCAATTGCCTATCATTTTTACCTAGTGGAGACAAAATCTTTATCTTAGAGTTTTTTGTATGAATTAAAGTTAGGAGGTGGTAAGGTCACCCTACTCCACCTTTGAACCGCAATTCAAACAAGTACGTTACTTTACCCATCTGGGTCTTTAGGTCGAGGCAACTGTAGGCAATTGCCTATCACTTGTTCCTAACAGTTTTGTAGTCAGGATTTTTTTATGAATTAAAGAAGGTATGGTAGGGCTAACCTACCGCAACTTTGGACCTCAATTTAAAAATTCTGTAAATTTACCCATCTGGGTCTTTAGGTCCAGGCACAATCTTATGCAATTGCCTATCATTTATGGGTAAGCTTTGCCGTAGTGACTTTTGTATGAATTAAAGTAAGAAGGTGGTAGCCCCAATAAGACAATGTAAAACAATTCAAACGAGAAAACTAACGGCCTTATTTATGTAAAAAAATGAACGAAAAACAAATATGTAACACATAAACAAACGACAACCACTGAACTTCAGGCTCCTGACTTGGGACAGGCACCTACATAAATGATATGGCTGGGTTAAACATGTTAAAATGAACGAAAAACAAATATGTAACACATAAACAAACTATAGGCCCTATATGTGTCCCTATGTGCCATAATAGGGATAATAATTTAATATTAATTTAATATTCCAAAAAACTTGAATGAACCTCAACTTAGACCCATGAGTTTTTTAGTTAGTTGTTGTTCGTTTTCAACTAGTTTTACGCTTGGTCTCACCCTACTTGCCAATGTTGGTCGTCCGTTTGGCTGTGCAGGATGTATTAGTTTTAATACGCAGTCACATCTGGTCAGAATGGGGACATTAAATCCGATGCCTAGTTGCAGAGAGAATACAACTCTTTGAGGAGTTCGTAGTTGGTCTACTGAAAGTCAAAATGTCTACTCCTATCCAATAATCCCTCATTTGCTAATGCATGGCATTTATAAATTTCCAGACCTTCGTCCTGGACGACACCTATTACAGGACCTAGCTCCAAGTTGCATTTATTGTAAAAAAAAAATAAAAAAATCAACGGTTCTTAACTTTGATAAATATTTGACACTGGATGTAAAAACAAATCAATCAATCTACTGGCTTCCAGTAATTTTGAGTACTCTCAGATCTGCGTGTTATGGTTACAATTATTCAAAATATCTAAGCAGTTTAAAAAAAAATAATATCTAAGCAGTTAGGGATTTTACAGTAGAGGAAATAAAGAAATACGAATTTTTTGAAGTTTGTTAGGCATCGACTATGTCTGTATGTGTTTGTGTGGCAAGGGTGAATGTTTAAGATTCAAAAGATTGATGGTTGATGGCTAGCCAAAAGGATGGTTTTACTGTATAGAAGTATCAGTGTTTACGTGCCTATTTTTTTGTAATGAAGGATATGTACTATTAATTAAATTAAACGTATATATCAATCAGATTGGAATAGGTATAATACCAAACAGGGTGTACTATCTAATTAAATTGATACGGTGCTCTACGCTGGGCAATGCATATTGGAATTTTTTTTTTCAATTGGGACACATATACTCCATATCCATATGCTGCTGCCGCTGGGATGTTGCTACACAGAAATGGAAAGTTGACTATAGGAAAACAAAATCGCGATTTTCATAAATTTTGGAATTTAACCTTCCATCATTAGTCATTTCGGGAAGAAGATCTAAATATGAAGGAGACTTATCTGTGTCAGTAGTATCTTTAATTTCAAGTTCACTTGTATATATTGAATGTAAGTGATCACTGAAAATATTATTATTAAGAGACAGTACATCATCAATATACCGAAAGGTCAAATTTTAAGACTAGGCTAATTTATTTTCTACTTTCTGTACAAGCCCTTGGATAAATTCTGCTTCATAGGAATATAAAAACAAGTCTGCAGGTAGAGGAGCACAACTGGTACCCATTTGGATTCCAATGGTCTGTTGGAAGACCAAACCTCCAAATTCAACAAATGTATTGTCAATCATGGCAGTTATATCTTCTTCGGTGTATCTTTTGCTTGACTCTGTATGATTTTCCACAAATTAAAGTAAGCTATATTCCTGCCCAAAACTAGATATTTAAAATGTCTTGTGCCCTTTTTGTTAAGGAAACATAAGCTGACGAGTTCTTTCAGTCAAGCTTTAAGTTTAGTATGTGGAATGGTGGTATAAAGAGTTGAAAAATCAAAGATTTTAATGTTGGTGCAATGTTTTAATGATTGAGATTGTAAATTCACCAATAACTCTTTTGAATTTTTCAGTATCCACATCTAAAATTACGTTTCGTTTTATTACAAGTCTTCGTTTTCTTTGGTATGATCATGTTGGCGCGTTTTCTTATCGTTCGCCGGCTTATTGTTAGCAAGCTTGATGCATCTAATTATTCGTTGGTTTATTGTTTGCTAATTGATTCTGGTCTTGTAATAATACTTATCATGGTGGTGTCCTTCAGCTAGCTGTTTTTTTTTATATTTTCATTTTATCGGTTTCATAAAGAAACGGTCAATAAAATTTAAAAATTTAAAGAATCGACAATACCATAACTTCTTCCATCGCCGAGGTTGTGTTTTCTTCTCAAAATTAAAACAAAACCTGTAAACCGAAACAAAATAATCTTCATAGAGGAACACTTTTATTCAATATTTACATAAACATTGTATTTAAGGATATTTGTTTAAGTTTAAATATATTTTTTGAAGCAATTTATGTTAATTGTCCGCCAAATTTACGATATAGATTCCATGAATGCAACAAATATAAAACAACAATACAGTAACGATACTTTTCCGAGGCAACACTAGCATACAAACAAAAATCCAAAGGAAGTGAATTAATTATCTACTGAATAAAAAAAAATCCATAGAAAACCAGAACACTCTAAAATATGCACCCCTTTCCGGTAATTTTCATTATCCACAAAAAGAAAATGTTAACGACGGGTGCCGCATGTGGAGCAGGATCTGCTTACCCTTCCGGAGCACCTGAGATCACCCCTTGTTTTTGGTGGGGTTCGTGTTGTTTATTCTTTAGTTTTCTATGTTGTGTCATGTGTACTATTGTTTTTCTGTTTGTCTTTTTCATTTTTAGCCATGGCGTTGTCAGTTTGTTTTAGATTTATGAGTTTGACTGTCCCTTTGGTATCTTTCGTCCCTCTTTTAAACTGCACAAGATATCCTGACTTTTTCTTCAGTTCGGGTTTTGTAACTGCTATATATTTTGTACGGAAAAGACTTTTGCTGAAGGGATGAAACTGCATCTCAACAAAATCAGCTATAATAATACGGCAACTTCTTTTAGAAAAAAACCCAATTATCTATAAATAACAAGACTAAGTATGAGTTTTAATGAGTCAACTCTCGAACCTAGTCACAGTGTATAAAAAGTGAACGACAATAGGTCAAAGTACGGCCTTCAACACGAAGCCTTCAAATTGGCTCCACACCAAACAGCAAGCTAAAAAGGGCCCCAAAATGACAAAGGTAAAACCAATTAAAAAGTACAACCAACGGTATAATCACATTGACAATCATACCACATTCTCTTTTTAATATACATAAATTATTTGTTTTTCTTTCATTTTTTTACATAAATTAGGCCATTACATTAGTATAAGGGGGGGGGGGGATTATTTTTTGAATTGTTTTACATTTGATATTCTGGGAGTCAGGTTGGCTCTTTATCACACAACAAAATTATCGGACCTCATTAACCGATACAATATATGTTTACGAGTAGTTTTTATACCTCGGACGACCTGTTTAACAAAAATCGTTTGACCGCATCAATCTAAACTGCCTTATTTGCCCCTGGACCCCTCCCCTTGATCCTCCAATGAGCATGTTCTTGTTTTATTCAAAATATTGAATCATTACAAATCATACCTGCCAACTTTTCAAAATGCCCATCGGGGTTTTACGTGAAAGATGGTTTTTATAGTCCTACAAAACCTTCAAGGGGCCTTCAACAATATTATAATGTGGTTTTTTTTTTTGGCTTCTTCGTGCTTTAACAGGCTCATAGCCATTGTTAAATTAATTGTTTTCTTTAAAATAGTGGACACAATTGCTCTTACAAAATTTTCATTTGGGAGCCTCCATTGGGGAAATCCCCCGCAAATAGTGACAGTTGGCGGGTATGACAAATATCAGTAGTTTTTATACTTCAAACTGAGTCGTGTAATTAAATTTTTTTAACTCAATCAACCAAAACTTACCATATTTGCTTTTTATTATGTAAATCTATATTACTGCACAGCAATTCAGTTATAATTTTAGTTCGAGAGGGACTGTAGTATATAAATAACTGCAATACTGGAAATCAATGACCACAATTTCGCATTAATTGAGGGTGTTAGCATTTCCTATTTTTATTCAAAATATAGCATCAGAAAAAAAAACGAAGTAGTTTTCATACCTCAGACTGACTCATGTAACAAAATTGTTTGTCTGTATCAATCAAAACTGACCATATTTGACAGCATCAACCAAAACTGACCATATTTGATCACATCAACAAAAACTGACCATTTTTGCACTTTTTTTTATACAACTCTTATAGTCGCATAGTATATCTGTAATAATTTTATGTAAGGATGGAGTGTATAATCATTATAATACGAATGATCTATTTTATAGGGTTATTGCATGAATATTTGGAAATATTGTTCCAAGTAGAATTTTATATTGCGCGTGCTTATAAATTTTAATACATGTATCAGGATGGATTGTTCTATATAAAGGAAAGCAACATTGGAAAACAAAATTATGCTAGCATCAGTTTATAGTGCCAGCATGTCCTCTTTTCAATCATAATTCAGAATCCTAAACTAATTTCAGTAGTTTTGATATCTCCGACTGACTCATGGATATAACAAAATTATTTGTCCGATGAATAATTCAATTTTATTAAATCTTTGTCAATCAGGCATGTACAGCAGCATCAAGGGATTGTAAATATACAATTCCTTATTTACAATTCCTTGGCAGCATGTATTCTTCTATATTGTTTTTTTTTTCTCTATATTGTGACCTTATTTGAACTAAAAGAAAGAGAAGAAGAAGAAGAAGAAGAAGAAGAAGAAGTCTGGAATTATCGCTATCTGTTCGACGGTCTAAAGATTACAGTGTGTTATCGATCTAGGTGCGCGTTCTAAATCTTAAGCATTTCATTGGTCAGTAGATTTGCGATCTTTCAATCCAAGGTGTTCTCAATGGAGTCCGCGTTCATGTTTCAATAGGATAAACTATATTGTTAGTTTTCTATCCAAGTTAACAAAGTAGATTTTTTTTATCCGAAAAGACGGATTTTTCTATATGTTCTACAATAAATTTGTACAACGATTGAATATTGTTTAATGCATAAATGTCCAGGTCTAGATCGAACTTGCTTTGCTTCGACGAAAGTACGAATATAGAAAAATCACAGATTTATATTAAAACTAGAACGTTCAAGAACAGTTAAAGAAATCATCACAATTTTTTTATTGTTAGTTATTTTGTACAAATATAACTATAATGCGAACTCTAGGTTGTGAAATAGCACGTGAAATCGCAACTGAGCGTGAATTCTTTGGAAAAGCGACGGTTCTATGAATACCTATTGTCAATTTCAAGTTCTGTTTCGACATCATTGTAATATATGTCACTGGACGCTAACACTCAATCCTTGATTTCGACTTTGTCAAATAGTGCTGTTGGTTTCTTTTTATTATTATTACATACTAGTTTACATGAATACACCACAAGTTATTCCTATGTAATGTCATTTCCTAGATATTTAGTGCAAAGTAAATTTTAAAGATGAAAGTCGTATTAGTTCGATAATGCTTCAAACTAAATATAAACTGAGAATACATGTATAACTGCCATATTCTGAATCCCCGACATTCATTTGTGTAAATGAAGAAAAGATAACAATGATCGGTATCTGTGTGAATCTACGTCTCAATCAAGCTTCATACAGATGTTACAGAATATTAAAGATTTACAACTTTTCTTGAATATGATTGCCAATGGAATAAACCATGCAGGAGATTTCAAACTAGCTCAATTAATTTGTGTGTGAACTATAACAACTGAAATTGTAATTCTGTTGTAGTGTATATTGGTCGTTTCTGTAACATGAAGGCGTATGGCAACCATACTACCATACTTAGTTCAAAAGTACACCACAACCCTTTTCTTTGTGCATAATACGCTCGGGAACATACATCTTACTATTTTGCATGGATTGGTAGTAAATGTAACTTTTTAACTGTAGTCCATTTGACATCAAAGTATCATACGGAGGCTAGGATTTATAATTCGGCTAGTCTGGATGACTTCGTACAATACCCCCGCTCCGCATTCATTATAGTTTAAACATACATATTTTAAAGTTTAGATCCTTTAGTTTGCATATATATGGATATGACATTTTTTCGTATTGCTTAGTTCAACCTGCAACACATTTTATTTGATGTCACCAATGGTAAGCATGTAAAATGAAACAATAACTTACTATAATACCAATATAAACTTTTGTTGTATGATTATACAAACCGAAATCACTACTAGACTAGGTGTTGACACGCTCAAATTAACAAAATTGTGTTTCAAAGAACCAATGCACCAAATTGATTTCATAGGATTTAGTTTAACATTTAAACCAGTTGTCAAGGAATGTATTACTTGACAAGAACAATTAAAATGTAGGACAAATTCGGCTTACAACACGAACTTTGTTCAAAGAATAGTACCAAACATGTGACAAAAAGACGGGTATTTAACACAGGTATCGCAATCACTGATGGATTGGTGGATAGTTACTGTTTGTTCAACGTTCAGTGACAAGTATCTCATGTGCCTATTGCAATACCAAATTAAACGAACTTTGAGCAGACGACAAAAGCGAAATTGTGACAAATTTTATTTCCTAGTGTTATTTAGGAAGTCAAACATGTATATGGAAAGTAAATTTTACTATTATTTATTGAACAAGATAAGAGGATCAGTCACTATTCTTTATTGAACAAAACAAGACTGAGTTCAAAACCGCTAAAAGAAGTTAAACCCGGTGTATGACACTCCTTATTGCTGAATTTGGGTTTGGCTGACCTTAATTTCTATTACGTTTTAAAACAATTATTAAAATTAAATATACAATTATTTTACTGTTTTTTTTATGGGGGGAGTCATTTACCCTAAAAAAATACGATACAGGCCTATAGTATTTTGAAGCATTTTTGAAGTATTCAAATATTATGAAACGTCTTATATTTTTTTTACAAATACAAGGAACAAGCAAGTCTGTCCAAAAATGATTGATATTTCAGAAAATTGTATAGTGTGTTCATTGTAAACGTAAACCAGAATGCACATAGTTGTCTCTACTTATAACAGTCACAAATCATTTCTAGAAATAAAAATCAGCGATTTACCATTCATGCAATAATATTTGTCGAAAGTGATCGAGATAACCTTATCAGGTAATTCAAGTTATCGGACACTTAATTTTTTCCAGAACATGTTATAATAGTTAATATCCGAGCCATAAAATACATGTATTATATCTGGCATAGTCCCAGATTATATTCTTTGTTAATATGCATCCTTCATTTAAAGTCTTGTTTTTCTTATAACTCTTTACATCGTATATCAGAGGCACTGCCGAAAATAATCTTTCAAAAAGCAAATCTAAGTTGTAACCTTTAGAACTTGTATGTCTGATAATTTGCTCACATGACAAGAAATTTTACAATAAACATTGGTCACGCACGATAGATTCTGATGTATGACACGTGCCGTTACAATAGCCAGTTTACACGCATCAGCGCACACATGTTTGTCGAATAGGCCAGTTGATTGGAGGAAAGTTACCGAAAACCACGCCTACCTTTAACTAATACCCAATCAAACGCCTTTGACATAAACATCAATAATACATGGGTAAGATAACAGAGATTTTGTTGCGTATTCTATATTTGAAAAAGTTTAAGACTCTTGATTCAAAATTAAAATTATAGAATATGCTCGTAATGCATTTTCGCAATTTCGTTAAATTTAATTTTATACATAATTTCACCTACCTGGTGAGGATAAAATACAAAGGAGTAGGTACAGTAAGACCCCTTTTTTGCCCCAAAATATAGCAGTTTAACAAAGTTGTGATAATGTAATCGTTAAGCTATTTATTGATAGTAGAATGATTCTGCTACATAAATATAGGCTGTTTTTGACAATACAATGCACATATATCGGGTACTAGCATCATAAAGTCATGCTAAATTACTGAAATCTAAATATCTAAATAAATATTGTTTAAACTATAACTGAAATCTTCACAATTTTAGCATTTTAGTTAAATTTTAGATGGTTTCTGTTTAAAATGAAAGTGGCCGCATTCGTGTTCATTCATAATATTGAAACGTAAGTTGTATTTGATGATAATACATAATATATATAAAGGTTGAAGATGGACACGGATGCGGCCACTTTCATTTTTGACAAAAACCATCTGAAAAGTGACGATTTTTTGCAAATTTGATAGATTTTTCATATTCAAGCTTGAATCGGAGCGTTTTTAATTACTAAATCAGTTAAAATCTTTCACAAAAACTAATTGAATCAATTGAAATAGACACTTAAGTGTTTTAAAAGTGTCTAAAATATTTCGTCAGATGAACTTAAAAATTGAGGCCAAAATCGGCCCTTACTGGACCTAAAAAAAATTGCAAATTACAACTATTTCGAATTAAATGGTTGTGATAAATGGGTATCAAAATGTATTAAACAAAAAAAAACAAAGACCAGTTTCAACAAGAATGCTTTGTTTTTATTGCAGAATCGCATAAAAAATTAATGTAATCGTATTTTCAAAAACAATTAACAATTTGAAAACTGCTTTTCATTTTTACCTTACTAAGTTCGTATATTACGCAAATACGCATATGTGGTAGTCGCCACTTGCCGCTCAGTGAGTCTAGAAGGTGGTAGGATTTACAGAGAAGACAGAACATGTCGTCTCTGTGACACAAACAAAATTGATGACGAATTCCATTTCATTATGAATTGTAGAACATTGAAACTATAGAAAGAAGGAGATGTTTACGGAATTACTGTTAGTCAAACCCTAATGTATCTTTAAAGTTGATCAACATTTTAACTCTTCAAATATTGTAATATAAGAAAAAATATGTAAAAAATATAAATGTGAAAGTCAGCTCTCCATGTTAATTTAATTGTATCGTTTACACATGCATGTAATAATTTTACCTTATAGTTATGTTTATGTATGTTCTTGATAACTAGTAATTGAAGTTTTATGAGAAATAAAGTATTCGTATTCCTTTAAACCATAAATTACAGTACACGAAGACAGCCTAAGGGTAAAGTACAAGTGAATATATCATAAAGATTATATTTAATCCTCATCCGTACGCGTCCTTGTAAATGCAAAACTCTGGATTTTACTTGGTTCAATGTTCAGTGGTAAGTATTTCATATATGCGCAGGTCCTAAGACAGAAAATCGAATTATTCATTCACTTATGGTCTTCAAAAATAACGATTGCGGGATGATGGACAGGAAGACTTCAAGCGTAAGAGTGTGAACTAGCTGTCAGTAACTTAAGTACTCTCAGATCTTTTCTTGCTAGTGTCTTTTTGTTGTCAGTCTGGTACACAAGTGAATCTTTCATTGTTGAAGACCCTTTAGCGACTATAAAAGATGAACAGGGATAAAAACGCTGACCATTTATAATATGTATTTTTGTTAAGCATTGACTTTGTGTGCGATTACTGTCCCGTGTATGTTTACTCCATATTCCTTTATTTTCTATCAAAGCGTTTGTCTTGACAGTAAGTTGACACGACTTATGACGTTACGCCACGAGTTATCGTTCCTGACGTTATCGAATAACGTTCACACAAACAAGTCAAACTATTTGACATTTTTATGGTAACTTTTTCTAGATGCAGAGTGTCGAAAGTTTGTATGCAATACGTAACGGTTAACGTTTTGACATAGGTTGCTTTATCGTGTTCCAGCAATTTTTCTGCTCATTTTTAACCTTTAGAAATGAATTACTGTATACTTTTAATTTATATTCTCCTTTTTTTTAATATTTAAGCATCTGCACGATTTATCTATATGTTCTTATGAACAATAGACTGAGTTTTATCACTTTATTTCATTCTTAGTTTATTTTGCAATACATACTTTTCATGATGGACGCTGTATCCTCATGAAATTTTGTTTTGAAAATAAAAATCTTACATGTATCTTTAGAAACTTAGGATGATGTGTAAAAAAACGGGAATTCGTACAACTATTAATTCGTGTTAAAATGGTCGTCAAAATCACCGCTCGGACAAAATTGAAAAAGGAAATTGATTTGGATGAGAATACGGATAGAATAAGTCGAAAAAGTACAATACAAGCAGACTTTGAAACTCAAACAGAAAATAGTTTGTTAGTATGGAAATTCAATGTAAAAAAAAAGTGGTTTAACTTGGTTATTTTGCCGAATAACATTCTATGTGTTCCAAATGTAAACAGTCTCATAAAACCGTTATAGTTTCGGAAACATTTTAAAAATAAAGTGCTAGCTAGACCAAGTTTACACAGGACATACAGTAACATCGGAATCAGGCCTGAGAAGGTTACCGTAGGCTGAGAAATACATACTAGAAACTTGATTCGGAAAAAAACAAACTAAAAAAAAATCAGGTCCCGTTAGAGTCTGATTAAAGCCAGTCCCAAGTATCCACTTGCGTCTATAAACGCAAGCTAATAGTTGGGACTGGCTTTAGTCACTAAGTAAGACTGGTTTCGTTATAAAACAAATTCTCGAAATTTACAAGCAAACGACTGACTTATTAGTATTCAAATAGCAGAAAGAGACTGAAATAGCTAGATCTTGAAATCATTTAGATTTTCTATTCGTGTTAATTTCCGCTTGCATGGGTACTCGCTGGTACTTAAAGAATGCATGTATGATCTCATGATTTGTTTCGTTAATAATTTTCCACATATGACACTGTTGAACTTTGTGAAATTTTGCATACAATTTGCACTGTTTGTCGACTTACTGAGCTTGTATTGTATTGTCCCGAACATGCATGAACTATTTGCCACTGAACGTAAAACAACCATCAAAAACCGAGCAATTATAAAACTGTTTACTGAATCATATTTTTAAAATACTATATTTCTGCATGGATGAACCAACGACACCACCATTGCCTTAAATGATGGAGTAAAAAACTCAGTAATTCAAATGAATCACACGTGAAATTTTTCATGTTATTTTCACGTGAACTTTGCAAAAATATGAAGGTATTTTTAATGATTTTAATTAAATTATTTTAATAATGTTATTTTTAAAAATAACGTGCATTTAACGTGTACCAAATTCCGGTGATTTATGCATGAACCATTATCATAAGTTTCACGTGTAACCAACCAGTATAAGCAAGTTTCAAGTATTTCAAATGACAATTTACACTTAGACTATAGCCACACAGTAGGACAGTAAATGAACAAAAGACAAGTAAATCAGAAACATGCATGGATCACGCAAAAACATGCAGGGGCGACACCGGAGTAATGGGAGTTTGCTTCTTGCAAGACATTCGCCGTGAAAACAATTTGATATGAAGACGAGCCTTTGTTTCAACTTTGTTTTAAAGTTTCCGACATAAGGCTGTTACGGCCCAGGTCAATGTTCTTAAGCATCACATATTTTTCTTTCATTTTATTGTTAGCTTTCTTAAATAAATATTCACATATTATAGAATATATTTTTTATAATTTCTTTTTTGTTCAATTTCAGTTAAACACTATTTCTGATTTCTTTTTTATAAATTTTAAATGTCTTTTTCTTTTTCTTCATCTTTTTGAAACCCTGGTTTTGTATTACCACTAACCAGTTCAGTAAAGAAACAGCTGCTTCATGTTTGCATAAATGTGTTTGAAACCAATCTATAGCTAACATGCTATTATTTCCATATTTTTTATTCCGTGTCTATAGATAGTCTCGATCGGGGAGACAAGATTTATTTTGTCTGTTGGTTGCTTGGCTAGCGTAAACTAATCGATTTACCTCATACTTTGATGTTAGATGGGGATTGTTTTCAAAGAAATGCTTTAATTTTAGTACTCTCTAATGTATTTATGATGGCTTGGTTTGAAGCGAGAACAGACGAAATATGCGGACTAGTCCTTAAATTAAAGGATGCGAAAAGATATATTAATGTAACTTTTTCAAAGTTCAAGTTGATAAATTATTGATTTAAGTGAATAAATCAAATTTATTTTCTCGAGGAATAAATCAAATCAGGAACATATATATTGTTAGGTATACTGTTCCCAAATTGAATAGTATACAAATCCTAGTTCTTATATTATAGTAATAATTATTCATCGGCGAAAAGGATAGTATATTTGTTGTGTTGGAAGAATCGTAAAAGTGTTTTATTTTATAAATTCTATTTATTTACTCGGACATCGTAGAGTTTAAAATAATTTTTTTTCCATATTGGACTTCATATTGTGTATTGAATTGAAACACGAACGCGGACCTCGATGAGAACACCTGGATTGAAAGTTTGCAAATATTCCGACCAATGAAATTCATTTTACTATGTAACGCGAACTTCAACGAAAGCACCTAGATGAAATATTGTGTATTGAATTGAAACATGAACGCGGACCTCGATGAGAACACCTGAATTGAAAGTTTGCAAACGTTTCAACCAATGACATTCATTTTTATTTGTAACGCGAACTTCAACGAAAGCATCTAAATGAAATATTTTATGTATACGACAATCCGTTTTTATTAAGACATTACCGCTCAAATATAGTTAATAAAAATTATATCAGAGCAACAATGCATAATTGTTTCTTTTCCATTCTTGTTTATTTTAATAATGTTTATGTTGATTTTAATTTGGTAGGTAGACTTAAATTAAATGCCCTAAACGTAAATATACGGGTTTTTTTTTTAAATGCATTAGACGTAAGATAATGTCGACTTAGAGCAAGTCAAGGTTGTAAAACTTAAATCAACCAACCCATCATTATCGCAGACTAAAATGTATCTCATATAAACAGAATATATGTTCATAGCAAGAATTTGTATACGTCACGGTGCATGACAGCACACTAATCCCTGTACAAAATCGGAACCACAATTCACAATTTCGTATTGTGCTGCTTTTCCACAATTTACGCCCGTTTCGCGTCAGTGACCGATATTACAATTTGACACAGTTTTAAAAGTTTATTGAGCTGTTCCTTCATTTACAATGTTGTGCAAGACTGTTTATTAAATTCAACAAATGTCAGCAGTATCTTCATTAATTTTATTATTTAACACAACATTGTTTTTATTACAAGCTATTTCATATATCAATATACAGCTAGGGAATATTTGTTGTTGACCGAAAATATAAGATACATCGATTTAAAACTATGTGAAAAATAAATAATTTTTGTAAGTAACTTTAATTTCCGTGTCTATATTTAATTTACGAGTACACTATAGTAAGACAGAAAAAGAGAAACGGGAATATACAGGAATACCTAAAGTTTCGTAAGTCATTGCAATGGACCAAACATTACTTACATGTCACAAGTTTTCATAGCACTCAGCAAGTTTTGAAACGAATATGTGAGATAAAGATCTACTGCATTTGGGCAAATTAAAAATATGTTAAACATCTAACTATTTTATTTTTAACAGATTCACAAGTTTTGAATTTTTTAAACCGTGCATCAATATTTTATTGTTTTTATTTAGATTCCTTATATGTTACGTGTATTGATCATTTATTTGTTTAAATTGTGAAGTATATGACTTTAATAAGAATACACGCATTTATATATATAAGTCGATAAAATTTGAAACAAATAAACGAAAGATACATCGATGTTGTTTTGCTTGAGTGATTTACTTGTTAAAAGCTCGGGTCTCAACACGGTTTAAAACGAATTAATACCAGTTTGAAATAGTTTAACGGGGGCGTGGCCTATTTGTTTGACGTAACTTACCGCCAACTTGAATTAAATTGAACGACTGCAAGCGAATCTATTTGACTGGCATTAAAATGATTTGATATGCATTGAAATAAATTAAAAATGATTTTTAATTTTTGTCAATCTTTATCAAATGACGATTAATCTCATTTAAACAGCGTTAATGCGTTTTTGTCCGATCAAGTTAAATTCGGGTTACTAGTGATGTAAACAAATAAAAAAATAATGAATTTTAACGTTTTCTCGCATAAAAAATGGAAGGAAACAGTTGATATGTTTTAATTTTGTGTCTTATTGGTTCATACACAGGCAAGTTTATTTCACATCTCACGTGAAATTTACATGAATTTCACCTCAAACGAACTCATACGTGAAACTCGCGTGAAATCAGTTTATGTGAATTTCAGGTGAATCTCATGTGCAAATCATGTTAATTTCACGTGAAGTTCACATTAATTTTGTTCACGTGAACTTCACATACAATTTTAAAATAAAATAATTCAAACAACATCTAACTTTTCAAATTTAATTAGAATCATGAAAAATACCTCATTTTTTTTTAAAGTTTACGTGATATTCATGTGGAATATTTGAAATGAGAATCATGATAATCTCATTTCACGTAAATAAACTCATCATCAGATACCAGGATTGGAATTTTATGTATACGCCAGACGCGCGTGTCGTCTTCAAAAGACTTATCAGTTACGCTCGAATCAAAAAAAGTTTAAAAAGCCAAATTAAGTATAAAGTAGTTTAATTTAGTTTAAACAATATTTTATTCAAATAAATTGAATTGGATTGGGCAACAGGCATATCCTATGTAAGCCCTCTCCAAGTATAAAGTACGATGTTAAAGAGTATTGAACACCAAAATTCCAAAAAGGTTTTGTAAAATTCACATGAAAATGTTCACGTGAGTTTCGTGTATCAGCTCGTTTGAGGTACATTTTCACGAGAATTTCATGTAAGATTCATGTAAAATTCACGTGAGCAAATTTTGCCTGTCAAGGCAAATAATGTAAAATGTGACCCTCTAAACTGTTTCAGTAAGCGTTAAACATACGTTCTCATTTACAGAAAATATAGAGCTGCAAAATTAAAACAAAAATGCCAATGTAGTCCGCACAATTTATTAAAATTGTACATTTTTTCAGTTTAGACATGTCCTGATTCTGTACTGGTGGGTCCTGTCATTGTTCTTGTTGGTCTTGATACGGTGTTGGTGATTATTGGTAAAAAGTTGGTCCTATTTAACACAAACGTTACAAAATCAATAAAATTGGGCAGATAATTGTATTCAATTGGATGTGTGACTCCTATTTTTACTTTTGTGCATCCATTTTAGTATTTTATAAGCTTTTTCAAATAATCGTAACTTAAGGTTAAGCGACATTTATAACGACAATAAGTATTTGATTGGTTTCTTTGATATACAGCGGAGATCACTTTTAACCTCTCATTAAATATGTCAGAATCTGTCAGGAGAACTGTTCTAGGACAGTACGTAGAACTGTCAACCTGACACCTTTTAGTCAGTTCTAGCTAGAACAGTTCTAACCTAGAACTGATTTGGTCAGTTCTACCTAGAACTGATTTGGACAGTTCTACCCTTGAACAGTTTTAGACAGTTTTAGCTAGAACTGATCCTGACAGTTCTACAAAATGTACCCTAGAACAGTTTTAGACAGTTCTAGTTAGAACTGATCCTGACAGTTCTACAAAATGTACCCTAGAACAGTTTTAGACAGTTCTAGCTAGAACTGACCAAATCTTTGGTCAGTTCTACTTCTAGAACAGTTCTACGGATAGAATTGATTTCAAATTCTACGGCTTGAATTGATATATAAATTCTACGGCTAGAATTGATTTATAAATTTTACGGCTAAAATTGATTTATGAATTCTACGGCTAGAATTGATTTATAAGTTTTAAGAACTCTTTGTCTAAATATAAAGGCTTCGGCAAAATAGCGATTAATATTATATAGAGTTTTGCTATTTTGCCGGTTTTATTTCAGATTTATAATCGGCAAGAGAACATGTTTAACCCCGCCATATTCTGCATGTATATGCCTGTTCCAAGTCAGGAGCCTTTAATTCAGTGATTTTCTTTTGTTGATGTGTTACATAAATTATTTGTTTTTCTTTCATTTTTTGTACATAAATTAGGCCGTTAGTATTAGGGGGGGGGGGGGCATTATTATTTGAATTGTTTTACATTTTTCATTCCGGGAGTCAGGGTAGCTCTTTATCACATAACAAAATTATCTGACCTCATTAACCAAATGGAATAACTTGTTTCCCAATCCATAAATGTGATATCTGTTTACGAGTAGTTTTCATACCTCGGACGGACCTGTTTAACAAAAATCTTTTCACGCATCAATCTAAACTGACATTATTTGCTCTTTCTTTCTGCAAATCTATATAGCTCCACAGTACTTCAGTTATAATTTTAGGTCAAGAGGGACTGTAATATACAAGTTATAGCAATATTGGAAAACAATTTTTTTCGCATCAATTTATAGTGCCAGCATGCAGGGGCGGATCCAGCCATTTTGAAAAGAGGGGGGGGGGGGGTCGCAACCCAGAATAAAGGGGGGTTTCCAACTATATGCTCCCATTCAAATGCATTGATCGTCCAAAAAAAAGGGGGGTTCCAACCCCTAGAACCCCCAACCCCCTGGATCCGCAAACCTCTTTCTATTCAAAATATTGAATCATAAACAAATATCAGTAGTTTTTATACTTCAGACTGAGTCGTGTAAAAAAATCTTTTGACCGCATCAACCAAAACTTACCATATTTGCTTTTTTTATGTAAATCTATATAGCTGCACAGTAATTCAGTTATAATTTTAGGTCAAGAGGGACTGTAGTATATAAATAACTGCAATATTGGAAATCAATGACCACATTTTTTTCTCGCATCAATTGAGAGTGCCAGCATTTCCTATTTTTATTCAAAATATAGCATCTCAGTAGTTTTTATACCTCAGACTGACTCATGTAACAAAATGGTAGAAATATTGGAACACAGTGCTACCAAATTTCGTTTGCATCAATTTAGAGTGCCAGGATGTCCTTTTTTTTTCAAAATATTGCATCATTAACAAATATCAGTTGTTTTCAAACCTCAGACTGCCTGGTAGAACAAAATTATTTTTCCGCATCAACCAAAACTGACCATATTTGCACTTTATTATGTACATGATGTAAATCCTAATAGCCGCACAGTAAATCACTTGTATTTTTATATCAGGATGGATTGTTTAATATACATGTAAACATGATAAATGAAAGCAATATTGGAAAATAAAATTATGCTCGCATCAGTTGATAGTTATCAACTAAAACTGACCATATTTGACAGCATCAACCAAAACTGACCATGTGTGACAGCATCAACCAAAACTGACCATATTTACACTTTATTATGTAAATCCTAATATATATATAGCCGCATAGTAAATCACTTATAGTTACATATCACGATGGATTGTATAATTCAAATGACAGCAATATTGGAACACATTGGCTACACAAAAATTTCCACATCAATTTAGAGTACCAGCAAGTCCTTTTTTTATTCAAAATATTGAATTGTAAACAAATTTCAGTAGTTTCGATATATCAGACTGAGTCGTTTTAACAAAATTAGTTGACCGCATCAACCAAAACTGAACATATTTACACTTTATCATGTAAATATATATGGCCTCATTGTAAACCAATAATATTTCTATGTCAGGACCAACCGTATGATACAAATGACACCAATTTTGGAACACAATACACCTTATCGCTAATCCTTGCTGACCCGGCCGCTTGAACTTTTGAAGCATACAACAATTACTTTTCCATTTTGGTGTCAGATATTTTGTTTTATGACGTCAACATTTTACGGGAACCTGTGTGATATCCAGTAATGGCGGACAAATAGCGATAAGGTGTATTTATGCCATATCTAAAAATTTACACGCCATTATTTCTCTCTGTATCCATTATAATGAACCGTCACTAAAGTGACTTTTTAAGTCAGTAGTTTGTGGATGGGTTTTTTTTTAACAAAACTATTTAACGGCATCATCCAACACTCACATGACCAGATGATTGATTCATATACTTTAATTAAAAATAAAAAAGTACATGTATGGAAAGTTCTCTTCTTGGAATAGTATACTGTTAATATAATTTGAAGAAGGCAAAGAAAAATGCATGATTTTGTTTGTAGCCGAACGTTCAGGGGCAAATGTTTCATTCATGTTCAGATCGAGTATATTTTTCTGACATTTGAGACTCCCAGATATCATTTATAATCGTTATGGATAAGTCTGGCTAAATTGACGAGATGGTGCAAATGTATATATAGTTTTTTTTACTTTATACAACACTTTTTTCATTAATATCGCATAATTCATCCACTGTACAATTTTTGTTTGAACATTTGTCAAAACAGAATCTTAAATCATGAATGTAAATCAAAGGCAAACAAGGTAAATTACGATTTAAATTCCATGAATTAAATGCAGAGTTATATTTAGGAAGAGACTGTTAAAAGCGAGGAACGAAGAAACGTAAACAATGATGTTTCATGTGCAATCTAATAAAAATATTTCGCCGATGAGTTGGATAACCTTCTATCCACTTCGATATTTGTACATGTAACGTTTGATCAGTAAATAATATAGAAAATCTCTCTATTATATAGCAAAGTAATTAGAAGGGATCTTTTTCTTCTAAATTACTGCAGTGACGTCATTTAGAACTGTTCTTCAGTCCTGACTGATTTAGTCAGTTCTGCTGACAGTTCTACGGTTAAAACTGATTTGGACAGTTCTACCTAGAACAGATTTAGACAGTTCTACCCTAGAACTGATCCTTACAGTTCTACTTAGAACTGATTTAGTCAGTTCTATCTAGAACTGATTCTGACAGTTCTGCTTAGAACAGTTCTAGGGTAGAACAGTTCTATGATAGATTATTCTGACAGTTCCAATGAGAGGTTAGAAGTGATCTCCATTGTACATATACGAGGTTAGACGTTCTAACTACTGGTGTCTCTAATCTCTTCCTTTTTATAAACAATCTCCACTACATTTTGACTGGATAAATAAAACGATCCAGACTTGCTTATCATGTATAGATATAGGAAGATGTGGTATGAGTGATAATACGACAACTCTCCATCCAAGTTACAATTTATAAAAGTAAACCATTATAGGTCAAGGTACGGCCTCCAACACGGAGCCTTGACTCACACCAAACAGCAAGCGATAAAGGTCCCCAAAAATTACAAGTGTAAAACCATTCAAACGGGAAAACCAACGGTCTAATCTATATAAAAACGAGAAACGAGAAACACGTATGAACTACATAAACAGACGACTGTACAAAAAAACGGACTGAATTGGAACAATATGTAAACAGAATGACCTTCAACAACAAGCAAAAACCATAACGAATGCTATATATAAAAATATAAACGATAAAAAAAAATGAAAGCGTTCGGCCTAATTTAAAATATGACAAATAGCAACCATCAACAACGACTGGTTTTAGGCATCCGTGACAGAGCTTAACATGTGCGTTTGTGGTTCATCTTCCCACCTCAACTTAACAAACCCCTCATCCTTTCCGTCCTTATTGGTACAGTTGTGTAACAACACAACACTTAAAATTGAGACCGGAAATGGGGAATATGTCAATAAGATAACAACCCTACCAAAGAGCAAATAACTTAGCACATAACACAAATTATTAAAGCACGAGTACTCGCAGCAACTATAAGCTAATGTTCATCGGTACTCAATCAAACAAATTTCGCAAAACTCGAAGTTCACATTTTAATTTTTGGTTTTAATTAGTAGATCTTTAAAACTGTGCAGTGAATCTTATGCTCACAACAGTTATTGTCATAATTATGTGTACATCACTCATTATTAATGATTCGTGTATTTTTTGGCTACCAATGAATCGAACATTTTAAGTTCAAAAATTTATTTTGTGTGTCATTTTGTTTAGACAAAACAAAACTGCAAAATTTCGAATACAAGAGAGTAATTGTTTTAAATGAAATCATTATCTGTCGATTTCTAGATCTATGCATAGTTTTTATTCCAGGTGACATTTTTTAGGGGTGGGGGTAGGGGGGTGTATGAAAATCGACAAATATCTTATCGTTAAGAGACAGTTGTGTTTGAGTTGATCGTGTTGTCCTGAAAATGTATAAAATAAAAAAGTAAATTGAGTAATCTGGCTTAAGAGTCGATTCTATAATATATATAAAGGCTACATGTTAATAAAATAAAACTGAGAATTCATATTAAAACAAAGAAAATAAATAGGTATCCCTTTGTTACGAGTGATTACTATAGAGAAGGTTTGTTTGAAACACAAAAATCAAAAGCTTCATGCTTATATTACAAATATTGTGATTTTGTTCGTTCACTTTTTTTCACTCATTATTTTTTTGCTAGAAACAATATCCAGGATGCTTAGGCTACACTGAATTAATTATCTGAACTCACATGCTAGTTTGCCGTGATCAACTTATGTTGTGCTTGATTTTTATATGATGAAGACATAATCTTTCAATCTGTTTTGTTGAGGTTTGGAGCTGGCATGGGATTAACTGCTAGTAGTCCCTTGTTAATTCATGTATCATGTTCATTTTGCTTAGTTTCTTTATTATCAAAATGTTCTGACACGGAATTGGATTCTTTTAAGCAGAGTTTTACTGTTTGAATTGTTGTGTGTTTGTTAAATTTATTCTACATTCGCTAGAGTTATAGGGGAGGGTGATATTCACAAAACATGTTTAAACCCGACGCAAGTTTGCGCTTGTTCAAAGCTAGGAGCCTCTGGCCATTTTTTAGTCTTGTATGTTGTTTTTTTTTATTTCATTTTATATGTTATGGAGTTTAGTCTAGTTTACATTTTGTTTAGGGTCCAGCTGAAGCCCAACTCCAGGTGCGGGATTTTCTCGCAATGTTCGACCGTCGGCTCTTTGATCGAGTTGTTGTCTCTTTGACATATCTACTATTTTCATTCTCCAATTTATTAGAAAAAAGTCCTTTACTCTTTATTAATTTTCTTCATTTTATGCAAAACCTTTCACGATATGATTTTCCGGGTCATTGTTGAAGGTCGTACGGTTACGACTTCAGTTGGATTTTTATAGATATTTGTCGATTGCCAAATTTACCACACAACCTTTTAATATAGGTATGGATATTTTACACCGTAAATTGAAGTCATGCAAAAGGATCGTGATCCCGCAAATCATATGCATATTGTCTTATATCAAAAGGGGGCAAGAGTTGTTTCATTAAAAGTGAATTGAAAAAATTAGAAAAAACAACAGTAAACAGGAATAAATTATTTTCTAACAGTTCACAACAATGTCAAGTTTAAGAAAAAAGAAAGCACTGTATTAGTCAATGACAGTGAACAGCAATAACAGTAAACAAAAGTTTAAAATGCGTCAACAAAAATATCGTGCACTCCCTCTCAAATATCAAATAAAAACAAATTAGACTCAGCTTTGCTCATATGAAATACCCATCAAATATATGCTACATCTAGGTATATTTTCTATCAATTACACAAATGTCTGCATCAATGATCTTGAATATTTGCCATTTTAACTGAAATAATAAGACACAGAACAAGAAAGTATAAGCACAGAACCAGGACCGTTTTACCTAAATTAAATCACCAGCATATCGTCTGGACAGATCCGTATGGCGAATTTGAACGACCTTTGCAATACAAAATATTCCTTGCATGGTACTTATGACGTATTAGAGAAAAATTAAGCAACAGAACGGTTGTTTTTCTGCAGTTCTGTTACAATGTAAACAAACCCCTCCAGCACAGAGTCAGGGCCTAACAGCACCAGTCAGGACCGAATCACCAGCACAAAACGTTCTCTCGCAGGACAACCTTACCCACCGTTTAAAACATTGTTGTGACGTCATTTTATTGTTGTATTGGTCCTTTATTTCAATGATTTGACTTTCATTTACCTGTAAGAAACCAGTATGTTACCTTTAGCTGTCCAATATTTTTAAGACTAGCCCTCCTCTTTCTTACAAATATTGGACAGCTGAAGGTAGCAAAACTGATTCTTACAGGTGAATGGAAGTCCAATCACTGAAAAAAAACTATCAATTTAGCCAACTGTTTTAAAAGTGTGAAAAGAAAAATACAACCAAATAAAAAATGACAATAACAAAAAAACATTTTATTAAAGTCACCTTCCAATACAATAATTTTGTTCTTGAGAAAAAAAAATCACTTTCAAATTGATTTTAACAATACCAAAATATTTATTCTCGTCCGTCTTTGCTTATCAAAATTGACCTCTGTTGTGCTCTTATTCTTCCTAACATATGACGCAGAATTAGGGTCATAAACAGGGAATTTAGCATATGCTTGAATCATTTTAGCATATGCTTTACTATAATTTATGCTAAAATGGTTTTAGCAGAAGCTAGCATAAGCTAAATTCATTTCAGCATAATCTTAATTCATTTTAGCATAAACTTAATTCATTTTAGCATAAGGTAAACTCATTTTAGCATAAGCTAAACTCATTTTAGCATTAGCTAAATTCATTTAAGCATAATTGAAAATCATTTTAGCATAGGCTTAATTCATTACATATTTGCTTAAATGAATTAAGTATATGCTAAAATAAACTTTAATTTTAATATTTATGACCATGATTCCGCGCCAACATCAATTTATAAGCTAAACAATTCAGCATATGTGAAATTGATTTTATCATATGCAAAAATGAATTCAGCTTATGCTAAAATGAATTAAGCTTATGCTAAAATCATTTTATGCTTAATTATAATATAGCATATGTTAAAATGTTTTTAGTATATGCTAAATTCGATGTTAATGACTATAATTCCGCGACATACTAACATCATTTTCATCTACATTAAAAAAACACCAATAATTTGTTATCAGCCCATAGACATAATTTAGTCATGTGACCGTGACGTCATCAACGTTTTGTCATGGTTTTCTATGAGTTAAAATGGAATTTAGAATTAAATTATAAGAATTCACTGTAATATTTTGTTCTGTCTTCTTGAAATAACATAAACAAAAATATGGTGCACACTGTTAAATAACCCGCTACTCGCGTTATTCAGTGTGCACCAAATTGTTTATGTTTTTTCTTCATAGACAGAAAAAATATTACAGTCATTCCTTAAATAGATCACGCCGCAATAGGCCCAAGACCACAATTAATGACCCCGCTTTTCGTTGTCCCGAATACAGTTCCTTTTAATTAGAGTGTATTTTTCCTTATTTTTTTTCATTCCATTCCTCATTCAATTCTTAGATTTTTTATATGGAATGAGTGATTAGGCCAAGTGCGAAAGGTAATATTTAAAGTTTTCGGAAGATCTCATGACTTGTCAATAGGGGTATGGATGTGTATTGGCTAAATTTGTAAAAATGATTGCTTTAATCTTTCTGAATTTTGGATATATATTTGGACTAGTACTATACATTACACACACAAACAATTTGACGAAAATGCATGGTGCATTTTTTTAATGATACAAAACGTTATAAAGAACTGATAGAGGAATTAATTATGGTCTGTGGCCAATACAAGGACCATAAACAACATAAACCTCACCCTGTGTAAAAGTGCAAATCTAGAACATACTTTATGAACCAAGGGACTACAATAGTTGTTATAATTGTCAGGTTTCTACATTTCTTTACAAGTTGTTGTTTTTAAGTCTGATATTATTGCTTGAATATGATTATAATGCAACATTTCGCTTATGAACAACGATGACTATGGGAAATAAAGCAAAATTAAGGAAACGTTACTACATGTTAGCTGTTAAACAAACCAACCGATTCGCACATTGTTCATATTGATCGTTGCATGTAAGAGAGAGAGTGTTTTTGTGCAAAAGGAAATCGAGAGACAAAAATATGTTCCGTTAATAATATTAAAACAACACAAGGGACATCAATACACAAATAAACGAAAAAGAAAAGTGACACGGCCTTCCAGGAAAATAATCGATAAAAAAAAGATGGATTATCAGATGGTACCGTTTGGGTAAACAATCACATTCCCTTGAAAATTCCGATGAACAACAAACAAATGTAAAATGATTGCATGCTTACGCGAGGAAAGACCTTATTGTTTATCCAATATTTTATTTTTCTTCCAGCATTTTTTGACACGCTCTCCTATCGTTTCTATTGGAGTTATCAATACAAAACTTAAACCATCGATAGACCTCATCATGAAGTTTTACCAGGTGAACATTTGTAGGATTTCAGCATCCCCTTTAGAAACAATCTCCCTTTTAATAATTTTGTTCAACATGGCCCCCCTCCTTGTTTTAAAAGATATCATGACCTTATTTGAATAATAGGTAGATCTCATCATGATGTATTACCATATGAGTCTGCATAGGATTTCATCATCCTCTTTGAGAGTAATATCCCCTTGAAGCAAATTTCTTTTATTTGCATTTTTCTCAACATTTATTATAGATAGAATTTAACTGAAAATGACAGCATGTACAAGAACAGATGGCAATGTTTATAAACATAAACAATTAATTTGTTTCTAACCCTTACAAGAAGTTATTTCCCTTTAAAAATTATAAATATTTTTTGAAAAATTATATTACGAGAACTGGAAGTCATAGAGACTTGGAACCTTCACTAATAATCTATAATTCAAGTGACATTAACTATGCACCCAATGTCAAAGGTCACCAAGTGCAAAATAAAATTACGCTGCAATTTCAAGCTTAGACATTAGGAAAACGATAAGACTTTGCTGCATACATACAGCGTATAAAATGTTCCTCTCGATGAGCTCTACATTTTATACAATGAGCCCAAAAATGTTCGACTGTCTGTTAAAAAGTTACAGCGGGATGATTCTTAAAAGTATACTATTGTATGTATATCTTTTTAAAGGTAACAGATATCAACCTACTATAAACTGCAAAGATGATCAGTAATTCAAGACCTTTAATTTGAGGTCAATATCAGATCATGATGAAATTTAACCTTGACCTTAACAATATAATATGACCTTGACCTTGTGAAATTTGAAAGGTAAAGTGGTCCTGAGTTGAATGGTGGTAGTCCAATGTCTCTACGACTTTCGCTTCTCAAGTTTGGTATTGCATCATATATTGTGACCATGATGAACTTTGGAATTGTCCCAAATTTTGTTCTAGTGTGTTGTCCTTCAATTGTAGATCATTAATCATTTAACAGATTTGAGATATCTATTGTCGTTTTAGAGATGATGCAGTTTGAAATTTTGCGAGCGGAGGCATGTATTTCTGAATCAACAGCTTACAACTTAAAATGTTTTAGAAATTTATGAGGTTAACATAGTTATATGTTTGACTAAATACCAAAAACATTCCATGGAAAAAAACACCAAAAAATCAATTTAAAATGTTCATGTTTTGAATTGACTTTGTAAGTTTCATAAGTTGTATTTATATAATTGATATTGCATATTTTTTGTCATTGTCAAATTGGGTCATCTGATATATCAAATTGAAGGTCTTAATAAACTCTACTTGAAAATGAAAATTTTAAAACATTTTTTCATCCCAGGGGGAAGGGTGGGATCAATTAGTGCAAAAATTCAAACTTCTCAGATGGTAAGGTTGTCGCATATCAAATGAAAAAACATCAAGCGTACATTTAAACTTTCAAATTCCATACTTCAAAAATTAGTTGGATGGGGTTATTAAGTGCAAAAATCAAACTTTCTAGAACATTGAGTTGTCGCATATCAAATGAAAGATCATCTAGTCTATGTTACGTATGTCATACTTCCGATCTCGAAAATGTAAGAGGATGAGGTCATTAAGTGTAAAAAGCGGAAAGTTTCAGAAAGTATGCTTGTCGTATATCAAACAACAGGTCGTACAAAGTACATTACGAAAACATCACTTTTACAGGAAAGACCTTTCAATTGTTTTACAAACAATTGAGAAACTAGTTATCTTTTCATTTGTTCCTATAAATTATATATTTGAAAGAAAATCGACTGCGGTGTACTTCATATGGTTCAACGCGAACCTGTCTTCACATGTGTTTTTTTTTTCTTTTCTTTCTTTTTTCATTCACGTAGTAAGAAGTGAAACCCGAGAAGAAACAAGAAACTGAAAAGAGAAGACTACAATTTGAAATATAAAATATATAAAACTTGCCTCTATCAGCTGCTAAAACTATATCATCTTCTTCGTTTTTTGCATTAGGAATATACTTTCAACGTCTTTATCCACTTTGGAACACAAAACGCATGTAAAGCTATTCACGCAGCATATTTAGGAAGTCCTTTCGCACCACAAAATCCTGATACGCATACCCTGAGTCTTAATCTACATGTCGCAATACATGTTGTCAATGTTTACTTCAGCTGTACTTTCTTTGTTTTTTATTTTGTAAGTTGAGCCACTGTTCAAAAGGGGCAATATGTAGGATAAATTACAATGTAAAGTAATTTTATTCACAAAACAATTTTCACAGTTGATGAAAATATATCTTTTTTTATTTGATTGCATTTTCTCCTTTTTGACGTGTTAAACAATGTTTAAAGTAAGATATAAGCCTCTAACAGTCCTTTCTGTTAAATATTGAACAGGTCCAATATTTTACAGAATGGACTGTTATCGGCTTATATCCGTTATGGAAATGGACTCATTTCAGCCATTTTATACTACTCAGACGGAAGCCAAATATAATTATTCGCATTGACGCAATGTTTTATTTTTTTTATTTTAGTCATATTGGTAGTGATGTACGTGATATACGATAGTGAGTACGATAACATATATTCATAGTTTAAATTTTCTGTTATAAGGCATACATCTGGACTTGCATTGTCTGTGTGAGGTCCTGGGCGGAAAAAGACATATCGGTATCTAGACTGTTTAATGACCAACAAAACAAATAAGAATTACAGAGCAAATTTTTGATACATGGCTTGTGCATGTTTTATTATTCATGTGTTTCTTTGTCTAATTTGCTCTTCTATTTTTTTGTATTAGTCCTGTAATGTTATGTTGTCATTTTAATGTTATATTTAACATTGTCATTAAAGCGGGAGGTTTGGCATGCCACAAAGCCATTTTTCAACCAACCATATTTTTCTTTAAAAAATGACTTGTACCAAGTCAGGAATATGGTCATTGTTATTTTATAGTTCGTTTCTGTGTGTTAAATTCTAACGTTGTGTTTCCGTTGTGTCGTTTGTTTTCTCTTATATTTAAGTATGAATTCACATTACTATAAGACGTGGCAGGGTACTTTTCTATCCCAAATTCATGTATTAGGTTTTGATGTTAACTTTGTTATTCTCATCGGATTTTTTCTAATGTTTAGTCCATTTCTGTGTGTGTTACATTTAAATGTTGTGTCTTTGCTCTTATATTTTATGCGTTTCCCTCAGTTTTAGTTTGTTATTCCGATTAAGTTTTTTGTCCATCGATTTACGAGTTTTGAACCGCGGTATACTACTGTTGCCTTTATTTAAGGGGTTTCCTGTCGTATAGCACACAGAGGAGTGTCTGGATTTATGAAAATAAAGACTGAACGTATGTTCTGTGTACTATGGATTATCGTACTTATTTATATCCGTCAAAAATTATTATATTTGCAAAAAAAATAAAAATAAAATATCACGTTTCACCGTTCACATCAAAGTTGTATTTTATATACTGAAAAGTTAAGTATAACAGCCAACAGTTTAATTATAAGATGTATTTTACCACGTCCATTTGTAATTTTGTCCATCTGAGTTAACCAAAGATGAAGAACTGGATCTTCCATCACTGTATTGGATACCTAAACTACATAAGTGTCCTTACAAACAACGGTATATTGCTGGGTCTTCCAAGTGCTCCACGAAACCCCTTTCTAAATTATTAACATCCAATTTATCAGCAACCAAAGACGGGCTTCAAAGTTATTGTGAAACTGCCTATTCTAGAGGTGGCGTGAATCAGATGTGGATACTTAAAAATTCGAAAGATCTTTTAGAGTACATACAATCTAACTCTCTTTCATCTTGTAACAGTATTAAAACATTTGACTTTTCTACTCTTTACACAAGTATTCCACATTCCAAACTAAAAGACAAATTAAAAGAGTTGGTATTACTTTGCTTCATAAAAAAGAATGGCCAACGTAGATACAAGTATCTTGTCTTAGGGAGGACTAAATCCTACTTTGTAAAGAATCATTCTGATTCAAATAAAAAATTGTCTGAAACCGATATTATCAAGATGCTTGATTTCTTGATTGAAAACATATTTGTTACGTTCGGAGGACGTGTTTTTCAACAGACTGTCGGCATCCCAATGAGAACAAACTGTGCCCCTCTACTTGCTGACTTGTTTTTTTATTATTATGAGGCTGACTTCATGCAGGAACTTCTAAGAAGAAAGATAAGAAGTTAGCAATATCCTTTAACTCTACTTTCCACTATATAGATGACGTTCTTTCACTAAACAATTCAAAATTTGGTGACTATGTGGATCGCATCTATCCCATCGAATTGGAGATAAAGGATACTACAGATACAGTTAAGTCGGCTTCATATCTTGACTTACATCTAAAATTGACAATGAGGGTCGGTTGAAGACAAAACTTTACGACAAAAGAGATGATTTCAGCTTTCCAATTGTGAACTTTCCATTTCTAAGTAGCAACATTCCAGCAGCACCTGCATACGGGGTATATATCTCCCAATTGATACGATATTCCCGTGCTTGCATTTCCTATCATGATTTTCTTGATAGAGGGTTACTGCTCACAAGGAAGCTATTAAACCAAGAGTTCCAAATGGTGAAGTTGAAATCATCCCTTCGTAAATTTTACGGACGCCATCACGAGTTGGTTGACCGTTATGGAATAACCGTTTCACAAATGATATCGGATATGTTCCTTACGTCGTAACTACAATCCCCTTCCCTTTCATGAATTTGACCTACCGAATTAGACTTTTTACCGGATTCGTAATCACATAAGCAACACGACGGGTGCCGCATGTGGAGCAGGATCTGCTTACCCTTCCGGAGCACCTGAGATCACCCCTAGTTTTTGGTGGGGTTCGTGTTGTTTATTCTTTAGTTTTCTATGTTATGTCATGTGTACTATTGTTTTTCTGTTTGTCTTTTTTTCATTTTTAGCCATGGCGTTGTCAGTTTGTTTTAGATTTACGAGTTTGACTGTCCCTTTGGTATCTTTCGTCCCTCTTTTAAGCCTTTTCAACTGATTTTTATAGTTCGATCTTATTTTGTACTGTTATAACCCTGTCCCAGGTAAGGGGGAGGGTTCGGATCCCGCTAACATGTATAACCCCGCCACATCCTATATGTTTGAGCCTGTCCCAAGACACGAGCCTTTAATCTAGTGGTTGTCGATTGTTTATGTGTTACATATTTGTTTTTAGTTTTTTTTTGTACATAAATCAGGCCGTTAGTTTTCTCTTTTGAATTGTTTTACATTATCATTTCAGGGCCCTTTTTGGCGGACTATTTGGTATGGGCTTTGTTCATTGTAGAAGGCTTTACGATGGCGGCCTATGATTTTTAATTTCTGAGTCTTTTTTTTCTCATTGGCACATCCACATCTTTTTTATTTTTTATATTAAACCCACTGTTTTATGTCAATTAATTATCAATGAAGAGATAACAGCAAACAAAGTGAAATGAAGATTTTTTTGATAAAACACAATTAGAAATAGAACTCACTTATCAACTTTCTTATCTAGTTAAAAACTTTTAATTCAGTAATCACTTAACAAGTTATTATATTAACATTTTGAAAAAGGGATGCTAAGTTTTTGCTCTTAAAGTAATTGTTTTCTCGTGATTGTTTGATAATGTTTTTACCGAAATATTCAAACAAAATGTTTACTTTTATCCTTTTTTCCTACTGGCAATACACCTCAAAAGGAATATTATACCCTAACACCGTTTTTTTTTTATTAGCTAGCCGGTTCTATAGAAAATAAGGATATTTGGTAATTTGACTGGCGGAAACAGAACGCAAAGTCTAAATTTTCAATTCACATGGAACACAGACATTCAAAGGTCATAGTAGTACGTTCACTTAAGATGTGATTCAGCAGAATTGTGTACTGTTTTCTTATAATCATACATTGTCATGCAAATTCTTTACTAGCAAATATTTTCTTTAACAAACAATAGTTTGATATGTTTACGACCAATGGCTGCATCAATAGTCATTTAATGGAGCTTTATGTGCCCTTCAAAATCAATAACTGTGATTAAACGTATGACACTATCTAAGGTACGGAATTTATCAGAATAGTAACTTTAGAAACATAAAAAAGGCCAGCTTTAAAAAATGCATATTTCTAAATGATTATTATGAAAGATTTATTTGGAAGGTAAAACATACTAAAAGCCTATCATTTTATCCAAAACAACACTTCTTAACTGTTGTTTTTTTTTCTGCAGGAATTAGTATAGACCAGAGAGTTTTGAAACATAATAACGACAAAAACATTAAATCAGAAAACAGTCATGTACATTACTTAAATATTGAGAGTCAGTCAAATGAAGCTTTTCCTACAGCAAATGATAACTCGTCGTTGTCAGAATCTGACATAAACGTTATTCATAAACCTAATTATATTGAACAATACAGATTAATTAGTGCTTGTCAAAATGGAGATTTACCTATAGTTAACAGTCTTATAGAGAAAGGTGTTGACATAAACATCACCGACGAGAACGGATTCACGCCGATTATCTGGGCCTGTATCAGTGATAACATTGATATAGTAAACTTACTGATAGATAAAGATTGTGATATACATAAACCTGACAATTACGGAAGGACACCTCTAATGAAAGCTTGTCACAACGGACATCTACCGATAGTAGACCGTCTTATTGAGAGAGGTGCTAACATTAACACTACCGACGTAAACGGAGTCGCGTCGATTATCTGGGCCTGTATCAGTGGTAACATTGCTATAGTAAACTTACTGATAGATAAAGGTTGTGATATAGATAAACCTAATGATTATGGAAGGACACCTCTATTGAACGCTTGTGATAACGAACAGCTACCGATAGTAGCTCGTCTTCTTGAGAGAGGAGCTGACATTAACACTACCGACAAGGATGGATACACGCCGATTATCTTGGCCTGTTTCAGCGGTAACATTGATATAGTAAACTTACTGATAGATAAAGGTTGTGATATAAATAAACCTAACAATGCAGGAGTGACACCTCTAATGAGAGCTTGTCGTAATGGACATCTGCCTTTAGTAGCACTTCTTATTGAGAGAGGTTCTGACATTAACACTGCCGACACGGCCTCGAATGTGGTAACAACAATATAGTTAACTTACTTTTGGATTAAGTTCCCGTTGAACTCAAACCTAACGTTGATAGAAAACCACCACTTACGACGGGTTCTGAAAATGAAGATATGGTTACAGAGAAAGGCCTTGATATACAAACGCAGGAACAGAATGTTGCAGGTATGTGGCAAATATTAGCTAATCTGAACTATTTCAAAATACTAATCCAAAATGTATTAAGTCCCTTTTGATATTATAATAATTGTGTTTGCATTTGGTATACAGTTATATAATTAGCAAATTAAGAAAAATATATTTAGAAGTATCTGATTTGTTTCAAATTAAAAAAAAGAACACATCCTAATTTATGATCTTATAATATCCGATGGTTTTCCAGAATATAATAGAAATACTGATGCATACTACAAATGACATCTTGATGAAACTCAGCTTTCTGACTTATTGAAATTATATTACGTGTATATACCGTTCAGTTTTAGAAAAAATCAAGATTAACAAACTTATTCGTTGGCTTCCTGTTTTGAAATGACTGTAGTTTTATTGTTATTGTGTTTGCATTTGGTATATTGATGATATAGAATTTTGAAATGACTGTTATAATAGTATATTACTAATTCATAAAAGAGATTCAATAGAATAATAACGTTTCAGTATTTGCAAGCTTCAAACGAAACTAACGTACGTTAACGTAAGTAACTTTAGAAAGTACGTAGGTGAAATTAAATAAACCAAGAAACAAAAATTGATACGATAAGCCGGAAGAGCATTGGTTTAGGATCAACATAAGCTGAAATGAAAAAAATGCCACGAGGACAAACTCTTTGCACGTTGCTGGATTGTAAATGTTTGCTATCACTCAATGTTATTCGCCATTCGAAACATAAAATGTGTGTTTCGAAAGCGATTACTGATTAAAAGAAGGTCTGCATGTTTGATATCAATCTTTTTTTCCGGATTTGTGTCCTTATAAACATGAAAAATATAGTTTCAAGGCACTTTTCAAGTATATTGAATGATTGCTTTACACTTTTCCACTGTTAACGAACGGTTCACAGAACTTTCTTGTGAATATAAAACCCCGTGACAATATTGGTTTGTATTATTTTAAGAAGTTTTTCTTTTGATGATACAGATTTCTAAAATCGTAAAACTATACAAGAAGTTTTAATTTAACGGTGTTGTTTGTAATGTTTGAAGAACATTAAGTTTGTCCTAGTTGCAAAATCATGATAATTTGTATAACGTCGCATAAGGGGTTTATTTGATATACGTATCTGTTACCATCATAGAGTACAGAGAAAATTCATGCATTTTTTAACAGAAGTCCCTTCAATTCAGTCAAAGGTGGTGTGTTTTGTCTGATAATCAGATAAGCAATCCAAATTCGTGATTATACTACATTTTTTTCCAAACAAATAGCACTTTCAAGCCGTCTTTAGAGGGTTACAAAGACATAATTGACCAAACGTCTTTCTGCATGCTCTGTAAATTTTAGCGAGGGTTAAATTGAAAAAGGGAAGAGAGACGGTGACTTATGTTTCAGAAGGTACCAATTCGCCCCATTACATGATAGTTCGTCCCTGTTTATTGGGATTTTTTGAAAATGCCCTCCAGGTCTATCAGGAAGAAGACAATTTCCTTGATTTAATTAAATGAGAGATTGAACTTTTATTTAATGCATTTAATTGATCATGTTAATCTTAGTTTACATACAAGTCTTCACAATAACAGAACACCAAATTCTTCCCTAAAATTATAAGCTCAAGCAACATATGGTCCACTTCTTACACACCACCACGACCACAATACAAAGCTCAAACACTGATGACACAATCAATGACATTATCAATGTTCTGGCTCTATTCTGGCATCATTCCAGTAAATTAAGCATGAGAAAATTATATGTATGCTTTATGGCAACATTGTGGCGCTTTTTGTCATGAAATGAAATAGTGCTGCAATGTAGCAAGAATGATGCTAGTAACTTAGTAAGCAAGCACTTATCCGGCGTCAATGATCTGAAAACCTGATTAGCTTGTGGCTTTAAAGCCGCAACATTGCAACATATTGTTGCTGCAACATTTTTTATTTCATAAGGACCGGTATGAAATTCTGTGATTATCATGTACAAAACCTTACAAATCTGATAAAGGAAAGGAAACATGAAACAGCATTCATGGTATAATTGTTGTCTCTCAAAAACAAGATTCAAAGAACTTCACATAATTGTATGTAATAGTTATAAAAAGGGGTATTAAAAAAGTTCATATGGCTGTCACATGCCAAAAAAAACAATAAGCTTTAGGTTCATAGCCAAATGGTAGATAATATGTTGTTGTTGTATTGGGTTTGTTTTGTTTTTTTGTTTTTGTTTTTATCTTTTTAAAGAAAAATGGTATTAGGTAAATAATATCTACTTACATGTTCCAATAGGAATGAAAATGCCTGTCTTTGTAAAAATTCTTTAAAACATCTCGGGTGTAACATATGTCGATCCTCTGCTTTTGTAGTATTATGATATTTCAAAATGACATTTACTGAAGGCACACCACAATTTTTCCTTCTATATCTCTTGTTAGTTGTTTCGATGATAATATTTCTATGAATATCACAGATCCTCAGTTGAGACGTATAATCTAATGTCAGATTTAAGTAAAGAAATTTCTGATAAAAATTTATACATGTCTCTTTTTCCAATGGAAGCGTTTTCAAAACTACCTGTCGTCGCTGCAGTTGTCACAATTGCCTACGAAATCTTTTATGCTACACATTTTATAACAACTATTCAAGGATTATATAAATAAATACATTAAAAAAGTTAGTTACGGTAAGCAAAATAAACTATAAAATACACTGTCTTAGTACAAACACAGTCACAGTTCCATTGTTCTGACAATCTTTTCAAAATATGAGCACATCACACCAACTTAACCATACATAAAAGTGTAGGCTAACATCACTGTGAAGAAAAAAAATATCAATTTCCCATTATGCTTGAATAAAAAACATGAAGAAATTCGCAACATAACATTGTTGTCTGCATTTGTTTCCATTTTCCCTCCTGTTTTTAATTTGTTTCTCTACAAGAGAACTCCGTAAAGGGAGGTAATTTGATTGGGTAGATACAAGACAACTCAACTTTTCAGGGTCAATTTATTTCAACACAGTCAAGTTTGCCCACTGATTTTTTTTCTTTTCTTGTATAACCTTAATCATTCTCTCTATTCATATAATCAACACTATAAGAAATGGCTGCATTTTATACAACACCTGATCAAAATAGGCTTTAAAACCCCCATTTTATTGCACTTTTTACCCTATATTTTAGCTAAATAGATTTTTTTTAAAGAAAGTTTACTGTTGAACACAATTTGTATTTGTTTTTTTTATTTTTTAAACTGAAAAAAGTTTAAAATGTCTGAATATCTATATTATTTTCTTTTTATTAGACATAATTGATCATAATTTGTAAACACTGCATTTTCCCTCTTTTTTGCCACTTTAAAGTCCTGTTACCAAGGAAACGGTAAACATATGGGGCTAAGTGTAATAATATTTTTTGTTAAGCTCATGTGGCTCTATTGAAATAATCAATTTTAAACAAATATTTTATAGTGCGTGCCGAAATATTTTGGTGATTACAGAGAATTGCTCTTAAATGCTAGACATTTGGTGTAAATATTTCTTTTTAAATTAATGATTACATATGATGCCTGTATAGCCCGTAGCCAAGACAGTTGGTGATAAAAAGGTAGACTTCACAGCTGAATAAAATACATATTGACAAACAAAATAAAAGTCATCAATCAATATAGGACTACATACTCATGATCAGAAAAGCAAAGCGATTGGGTGATTAAACAAATTGATATAAGTAAGGTGTGTCCTAGCTTGCACATACTATATATATATATATTAACATTCAGGTTGTCCAAATGTTTTCTTCAGAACGCAAGCCTGAGAGGATGGTGAAATACAAGGTTAGTCAAATAATTTATATCACTTATTTAAATCAATAATACAATGGTTTTTTTTATTTCATCGTTTTTTAAAATGTATTTTGGGAATTAAAAATTAAAAATGAACGTATTAGTTTAAAGTCCTTTTTTTTGGCCCAAATTTTTAGTTGCATAATCTGTTGATAATTCCAAATTCATAAATTTTTATCAAACGATGAGAATAAATTTCATCGCAGACTTTTGTTCATTTCAACGGCAATTAGGCATTTGTCGGAGCTGCCTGTTGTATTTCATTAAAAAAAGGCACTATTGATAGTCACCTACCAGAGTATGTTCTTTGCATCATAATGCTAGATCGTTAAGGTGTTTTGAATAAAAAAAACTTAAATTGCTATTTTTAACAAAGTCTTAATTGTAACGCTTTTTCTTAAATCACATTAATGAATTTTTAAATGACGAATATTTACTCGTTACAATGATTTTGGCTGCTTTTCCTTCAGATTATAATTTCGAATAGTTTTATTTCTTTTGTTCAAACTTTGTTTTTCTTGGCATGATACTTTCATGGCGTGTTTATATGTCTTACATGTATGACTGTATTGTGTGATTTACTGAATTGTTGAATAGTTTTAAATTTTGTTGGCATAAGCTGTTGATCGTATTTATTGCTGTCATAATTTCAAACTCTAGAATTGATTATATAAGGGAACTTTATTATTTTAAAACACATTTTGTAATTTGTATATATCGTGATAATGCGACAATATGTATGCTCCGTCACTAAAAGCTACCAGAACTTTGAATTGTAAAATTGCTTTATCGTGTCGTGGTCATAATGTGCTGAATCGACACGATTGCAATATCTTTTAAAATCAATTAATTATTTTGTTTTTTGTTTATTATTGATGTAAAGTTATAAAAACATATATAATATCAGTTTTAATTACAGCTGAACCTGCTAATAATTGTGGTATTCCTAAATATTAGTCAATACAAAGGACTGATCATACGGGAACAGAATCCAATAGACCAGCAGACAGATATTTTTTTTATCGATGACAGTGGAATTAGAGGTAAAATTATACATAATCGATTCATATTTCAGAAACGGGTTACTTTATACAAATCTTAGTTACTAGAGCAGGATCTGCTTACCCTTCCGGAGCACCTGAGATCACCCGAAGTTTTTTGTGGGGTTTGTGTTGTTTATTCTTTAGTTTTCTATCTTGTGTCGTGTGTACTATTGTTTGTCTGTTTGTCCTTTCCATTTTTAGCCATGGCGTTGTCAGTTTATTTTTGATTTATAAGTTTGACTGTCCCTCTGGTATCTTTCGTTCCTGTTTTACTACTTTGGCTTAGTATGAATCGCTTTGTATACCTTTTGCAACATTACACATTATGATAAATCATAGGTCTATGCATAGGGTACAGGCAAAAACATTTAAAACACAAACAAAATATATCCGTCAGGGAAGATCAGTTATATAGCTAAATGTGAAATGTAATAAAAATATTATTATCTAATAAAGTTATGACGCAATTGCGGCATGTGTATAGAACGGAGGTCGACTATAGAGGCCAACAACTGGACGTCGATTAGAGAACAACAAAAAAGAAGTTTATAAGAGGATCCAAAAAATTGGTCGTCGATTTGCATTGTTATTTTATTATTACGTCAGAGTTAGACGTCGAATTGTGGACCGGACGTAGATTAGTGACCGGGCGTCGATCTGAATCTATATATTTTTTTATATTTTTTTATAATGGAAGCCTATCTATTATTTCCATTTCCAAACTAGACGTATGTTCTCTACTTCTTTTGTAAATTTTGTCATATTTGTGTTTTAGAAAAACATGCTACAATTCTATATTCCAGTGCATATTTTTGTATGCTGTTTGTGCTGTTTGTGTGTTAACAACTAGTTTTCAAATTCAGGTAATATATCCATTTAATTTACCTGAATAACAAATATTTCAACAAAACAATAAACAATGGTTGTGTATCAAGTCGACTTAAACGGTAAACACATACGAAGTTATTTGATAAACTTGAAATGCCAAAGATAGAAGAGACTTGGGGGATACCAAAAGGAAAGACGTGCTAATACGCAAACGACAAACTTTACTGAAATGACTGAGAAACACGCATCAAACTGTAAATCTGGAGTGAAGTTCTCAAGGAAGGGTAAGCGGGTAAAATTCTGAAGAATGCTTTCAAAAGATCATCAATTCATCTTGGCGTTTTATGAAATAATCATATGTTTCTTTTTTTTCTTTCAGAAACCTCATTTGTAGATGGTTCTGGATTAGGCACAGGGTCAGATTTTGGACTACTTCCTATTCCCTTATTAGCCCTAGCGTTACTAATGATACCGATGATTATGATGCCAATGATGAGTTCTGTTACTAGTGAATCAAGTGTTGCTGTTGCACCCATACCTGTTGTGTCAACACCTGTTTTGGTTACTGTTCCATCAACACAAGCCGCTGTACAAACAACAAGTAAGTATTTTTTGGAAAGCAAGTCTTTAGAAACATTCGTTGTCGTCAAGTTCTATCAGCAACAATATTAAGGGAGGATTAATTAGGTGGCTCTGCCGTCGTCGGCGACGTCTAAAGTCCGTGAAATTAATCGGCTACAAAATCATCATTTCATTTTTTTGGAGATACTAGTAATAGATCTTTGCCTTTTTATATTTTATTGAGATGACAAATTGCATTCTTTTTCGGCTTCGACTTCAAACATACCAAGAATTATTACAGAATTACAGTTCGTCAATACTGAAACCATTCATTCCTCTCTGATTTCTAACAGTACATTAAATATGAAAACTGACACAATGTGTATTCAAACATGCCACTCTTTATCGCACATAAGCCGTTCCTTCCTAACCATAATCATTATGTTAGCTAAAGCTTTTAGTGGATAAAGCATCAAGTTATTGTTTAACATTAAAGCTAGAAAGGAATATCATAAGCCTTCTCCCATCTTAAGTCGTAAATATCAATCAGCTATTATACTAGATTGATACAGAATAGGTTATCACGTAACTTGATTGGTGTCGTCCGCATACAAATGGCAAACAAAAACATAATCTCCACGGTAGATTGTCTGCTATTGACATGAGCACGGTATCAATATATGAGAGCAAAATACTTGTCCATGTGTTAGTTTGTATCTTATGTTACATGTATTCACGATAAAAACATTGCAAAGGAGTATTTATAACTTGTGACAAATATAAACAAGTTATGTATTGCACTATTTACAGCTGGGTGCAGACCAAGCATTACATGTGGACGGGCGGGAAAAGTTAACGATTAGTTTACTCGCGTGCACTTCATGTAAAACCCGCGTTAACTCTACGTTAACTCGGTTATTTTAGTTGACATAAAAAGTAAAAGTAGGTGTACTTTCGCGTTTACCTCCCCGTTCACGCAAAAAACTTCTAATTTTGTAAAAGGAAAACGTACGTTTACTGTTTGTTCTGAATTTGTAGTAAACGCGCATCAAAACAGATTGACCAATAATTAACTTTTAGATGATCTTAGATGAAAAGCCGTGATAATGTGCTAAGACATGAAACTAAATGTTTGTACGCTATGTCATTTATTTATTTCTTGAAGCATAACCTAGTTAACTCTGCCGTAAAGAATGTTGACCAATTACTCATGATATTGTATACAACATAATTGTACATATAAAGGTGCCTGCTAAAGTACCTCTGTGGGTGTGGAATTTTCTTGCTGTATTGGAGACCCATTGGTAACTGTTTTCCCTTCTTTGGACGAGTTGTTGTCTCTTTGACACATTCCCAATTTCCATTCTCATTTTTACACATAATTTTGCAGTATCAGTATTTGATTTTGGTATATATATATTTTTTTAATTATTTGTGTTTTGAATTGGCACTGTTTTAAACACATAAACGTAAAATATTGAGATAAAAATCATTTAAACAAAATAACAAAATGTACAAATGTCCACGAAGTTTATTCTCCAATTATGCAATTAGTTAATGCAAAAAAAAAATGCGCGTTTACTTTCAGGTGCACGTAAAAATACACTTGTGAAATCTGAATCTTGAATAAACGCCCGTTTATTTTTAATTGCACGCTAAAATAAACTCGTGAAATCTGAAGAAACGCCAATTTAATTACTGCTGACTAAACGGACAAAGAGTAAAAAGCACGTTAAATCTGAATGATTTTAATTTTGACCGTGTTAACGTAATTATTGTGAACGTTCGTGACTAGTAAACATGAAATGTGAAGTTAACTAACGAAATATGTGCACGCGGTGTTAACGTGCGTTTACATTATGTTATATTTGGTCTGCACCCAACTGTATTTGTCAACAACTGTGCTTTATAGTACAAACATTTTATATAGATTATTCTCTGTGTGTTAGTCTTCAAATGAACTAGGGGTCATTTGCCGAAATTGTTTTTTTCGATGAAATGTTTTTTTTACATTGTAATGTTTCAGTACCAGTTTAATTTTTATTGCTGTTCATTAAAAAAATAACAATTTTTGTGTCATTTGAATAGCACCATGTGTTCCAACGAATTGCCCTGCAGGATATAGCTTGTTGAATGACCAAACTGCCAGCCCTAATTGCTACCAATACAGTGATACTAGTTGGCTAAGATGGTCTGAAGCTCTGGTTAGTATATTTTATTTTGTATCAAATTTGATTATTTCTTGTTATAGTAGGCTTTGTTTTGATTCGTTGATAACAAATTTAATTTTGTAAAATATGATCTTATTCTACAATCCCATGAGAATACTCAAAAGGATATACATCTTTCGTGTTAACCCTTGTTATACGCGTAGTATTCCTTTTCTCGACTTCTTTCTTGCACACAATGTATATATATACATTCAAAATTTGTAACATGAAGTTAACAACTTGAAAGTATGAAGCATGATTCAAGAATTATTTGACATCAACGAAAAAGTATTATAAAACTTATCAATGAATAATTGCTTCCATTAAAATACACTTTCAATTAAGTAAGCTCTAAATATTAACCATTCTTTATGGATAACAGCTACTATCGAAATGATTTCAACGATGCTTTATCGCAAATAAATGAACAAATAAACCTTAGATACTATTCGCATCTATAAATTATTATTTTCTAATCAAAAAATTAACCGTACACATTTTGTCTATATATATATGCGACTGTATATTACATTAATTTGTAGGATCCTTTACTATAGATAATTTAGCTGATCTGTAACAATAACATCTTCATGCCTTTTATATCATGTACTGCAGTACGCCGCTAGATTAAAACTGACGAGGAAAGGTAACACACGGCCAGCGAAAGCTCTTTTTATGAGAGCCCAGGTGGTCGTGTGGTCTAGCGGGACGGCTGCAGAGCAGGCGATTTGGTGTCACGATATCACAGTAGCATGGGTTCGAATCCCGGCGAGGGAAGAACCAAAAATTTGCGAAAGCAAATTTACAGATCTAACATTGTTGGGTTGATGTTTATACAACCAAAAATTTGCGAAAGCAAATTTCTTCCCTCGCCGGGATTCGAACCCATGCTACTGTGATATCGTGACACCAAATCGCCTGCACTGCAGCCGTCCCGCTAGACCACACAACCACCTGGGCTCTTAAAAATAGAGCTTTCCCTGGCCGTGTGTTACCTTTTCACGTCAGTTTTAATCTAGCGGCGTACTGCAGTACATGATATATAAAGCATGAAGATGTTATTATTACAGATCAGCTAAATTATCTATAGTAAAGGATCCTACAAATTAATGTAAGATACAGTCACAGAAAATAATAATATATATAAGTACGTCTGAGTCTGTGACAACCCTACAACAGATGTATCCATCGGATCGCCATCAATGATGGTGATACATGGCTGTGTACATAATGTATATGCAACTCGTCTAAACATCAACCCAACAATGTTAGATCTATAAATTTGCTTTCGCAAATTTTTGGTTCTTCCCTCGCCTGGTCTAGCGGGACGGCTGCAGTGCAGGCGATTTGGTGTCACGATATCACAGTAGCATGGGTTCGAATCCCGGCGAGGGAAGAACCAAAAATTTGCGAAAGCAAATTTTCAGATCTAACATTGTTGGGTTGATGTTTAGACGAGTTGTATATACATTATGTACACAGCCATGTATCACCATCATTGATGGCGATCCGATGGATACATCTGTTGTAGGGTTGTCACTGACTCAGACGTTCTTATATATATATATATAGAGAGAGAGAGAGACAGAGAGAGAGAGAGAGAGAGAGAGAGAGAGAGAGAGAGAGAGAGAGAGAGAGAGAGAGAATTGATAAAGGTATTTTCAAATCCGAAAACATTTCATCACGTTTCACTCACTCACGTCGAAGCTTTCCATCTATCCATTTACATATTAAAAACTTCACACTAACAGGTTATTGCAGTGTGAATTAAATAATATAAGGGGCTTACGTCAGTAAGACAACAAATTGAAAATAATGATAAATTGAAAAAAAAAACCAAAAAAAAAACCAACAACTGAAAAATATCGTTACCAATACCTGCAGTAGCGATACTTTAAAAGCTAAGTTATTGGTGTTCATGCTTTTACACTTAAAGGTATACAATAAATGTATCATTTGTTGTATAACCTAGAACTAATTACTGATGAAGAAAATTGCACCGATGTCTTATTTTAAAATTTTAGACGGCATGTGCCAATACACCAGGAGCCTATCTATGGAAGCCAAATGATGAAAAAGAAGCTGTTGCTGTAAGAAGTTTGTTTGCCTTTGGTAAGTTATGGGTAATGTAATTGATTATCTTCCTCATTTATGTATAATAAACCATATCAACTACTATTTTTATTCATACTTTCTAAAGAAGATCTTGAAATTAGAAAAAAAAGTAAAATTTGTTATCTCTATGAATACTCAAGGCAAATACTACACTGTTCCCAAGCGACAATAAAATGAAAATTAGGTCAAGGTCACAGGTCAAGGTCATCTTCTAAATTTTGATTTCGGTTTATTTTCACTTATTTTCAAAAACCATAGAATATATCGACAAATTATTTTAACTAACACTTATATTTTGATTAAAAGGGTACGTTGACCGTTGATTGGATTTTTCTCCCCTTTTATATTTAGAATAATGCGTAAAGTGATATAACTCATTAACCATACATATTATAGATCTAAGGTCTTTTGATTTAAGGTCCTTGTTTTGTGACCTTGGAAATGAGGTCAAGGTCATTCGCAAATTGGACGTTCTAGATTTTGACCTTTGCTTTAAATTCATATTTATACATCATAAAGCCATAGGAACTGACGTTTTTAACTAAATTTAAATATTTTCAAATCAAATTAAATTGTTCGTGGTGGAAAGACCTTCAATTGATCTCTGAACAATCGGTTGTTAATTTTTTTCTGCTTTTTTAATACCTTTGGGGAATCGCATAAATTCTGAACGGAGCAAGACAGATTGCGTCGACAGGATAAGCGTTTACTGCTATGCATGCTGTATCCGCGATGAGAACAATCATTCAAACAGAATCTTACCATCGGCAATAGAACAAATTCAGTCACATGAGAGATTAGACAACTTTTTTGTTATCAAGAGATTTAAGTTTGCAAATCATGTTGTTGGTGGGTTTAGACACTAACTATCGATCGTACCGATTAACACATTTGTGCTGGTGCCTAAAACTCCTATGTAATGATGAGTTAAGCCGTCTTTTCAGCCATTCTGTATTGTGTAACTGACTTGATATGATAAAGAAGCTCCCTATGATACAAAGAGCAATTATTTTATTCTTAAGGAACCAATGTAGATATATGGATAGGCGCAAATAGTCCTCTCCATAACGGGAATTATGAATATGCCGTTGCTGGTGGTGCTTTGTCATTGACTAATCTTCCATTTGGTACACGTAAGTTTTACCTTCTAAGATAATTGAATAAAAATGTGTGATTTAAAATGTGTTGTCAATAAGATCAATTTCTAATGGTATAGGTTGTGTTCTAAAGAGATACTTCAATAATTATTAAGATGAAGTAACGAAGTCAACATTATGTCTTCAACAGTAAACACTCTTAAATCGACCGGAGCCTAGAAAAGCAGATCAGTAGTTTTACCTGAGAAAATCAAAGATCCTGTAAATTCCTGCAGATTCCCAATGGTATATTCAATCACTTTTTCAGTTTTCGTTTTTTTACTATACCGTCTTTGGCAGTATGGCAGTGAGAACAACGAACCACGTTTTCGGTAAAATGGCTGAAATATATACTTAGAAGCGATTGTTAGATTACAAATTTGAATGCCGATGATTTTTGAATCGACAATATAACGGTTCTGATTAGTTGAATACTCAGACACCAGTTTTGTCTATCAAAACTGTTATCTGCGACCAGAATGATTGGTAAGTCTTCTTTCGTGTTTCTTCTTTTCACATTTCAATAGTGTTGTTTTTTGTGCGTTACTGAACACTTATATTAAGATAAAGATTTTTCTTCTTCTATTTTTTTCAGTGTTTGCAGATAGTGAACAAGAAGACTGTATTGAGATAGAAGTAAATGGGAACAATACCTGGGAGTGGGATGATGAAAGTTGTGATGACACATATCGGTATATTTGCGAAGTGCCAAGGGTTAGTATGAACATGCCTTTTGGACTTCTGAAAATATTTAATTAATCTTTTTGTCGTATTGGACATAGCACAGCAAGATCACTCGCGACGATTTAGAATCAAGTACGTGCAAATGCGATAATTACTCTCATCGTTATATTGTTTTCACTTTAGCAAATATAATGATTTTAAACAAGTAGGAAAATGTTAATGAGTATTGGAATGAGTTATCATATATATCTTACTGTATTTTTTCTGAAATCCTTTAATCAAAAGGGTTTAATAGTTTGATATTAAACTTACGATATTTTCCTACTAGTATCTACAATTGAAGAACGCTTTTTGGATGTAGTATTTTTTTCTACAATTTAAATTTTTGAAAATTACCAATTAACTATTAAATCTATTCATGACTTAAACTTTACGAGATTTTGCATTTTGAATAAGTGAATACAATAAAGATCAAATGGAGAAAAAAAAAGACTTATTTAAAGTTGTTAAGTGTTAGATAAGTCGATGAGAAACTGACAAAACTGATCAAACATAAAAACAACAGTATACCAAAACCTACAAAGAACTTCTCAACAAACCACCCCTTCTACACTCACAATAAAAAGGAAACAAAAAGGAAGGATAGAAGGTGCAATCTTGTTCAACATATGACACCCGATATAATGATCATGGTAAGAAATGTTCTCAATTCGCCGTTTCACAATCTAATGCCTTCAAGGTAATATTTCCTAAAGCATTGCGATTGGTTAAAAACGTAATAAACATTACAAATTCAACCAATGAAGTTACGTTATTTCAATTTTGTTCAACCAACAATGAGATTATCCATAGTCCTTTAGATTCTGAAAAGATGAATTGGTCTAGAATAAGTATTGTGTACCAGTAAATCTAAATCTGATTACAACAATGTATATTGATTAAGCTTTTTTAACATTTCATTTCAATGTATTTAAATGACCTAATGTTACATGTTTTTATATTAGATTAAACTAAATCAAATTTTTTTCTTTTCTTTCAGCAAACCTGTCAGTAGAAGTGTGTGTAGCCGTTGTTATATCCATATGAACGAATCTCTTATCCTTGGCGCAAAAAAAAGAAAGAAAACTGGAATCATATTGTTGTTGTTATTTAATTTGTTTTTAGCCATGACTAATAGCAATTTTACCTCCAATTTCTTTAATATAAAATTAAAAAGACGTGGTGTGATTACAGTGAGACGACAACTATCACTAAGGCTGAATTCACTTGAAACTTTTGAGATAACTTTACTAACTCGGGTGTCAACAGAACGATTTTACTGAAACTACTCGAGTTAACCCCTCGTACCCTTGTTCTAACCCTCACCGAGCCAGGGTTAAACTCGAGAAACTCTTGAATGACGTCAAACCAATGAGAATATTTTATTTTTTATGCTTGGTCAGGGCCTCACCCTAGAGTTACTTAGAGTTGTTCCGAATATCAAATCTAGTGCGTACACGTGATAATCTATTAACTCTGAAGTCGATTGAAGAGTTTCAAGTGAACTCGGCCTAAAGCACGAATTGATTAAGGCGATACCAGATAACAGAGCGATTTTTTTTCAATTAAATCGATTGATGACCATTAAAAAGTGATATTCTTCTTTTGCCTATATTATAACGTAGAGTCGGCTATTTTAAGTACCGACATGAAAAAAATAAACAATTCAACAACTGCGTAAAGACAAATAAAATAATACAATGTACTATATCACGTTATTAAGATTATTTACAATGAAAATAATTATTTTCTATACGTCAAGAGCATCGTGTATCAATTGTGAAGTAGATAAGGAATATTTATCAATTAGGTCTTAGTATATTCCGATGAACTTTTTTTAGAAAAAAGGTTATATCAATGAAATTCAATCATGAAAGTTTTAATGGTAGTTAATGGGAAGAGCATCATCAATATTTTATTTTATTTATTTGAGTGTAAAATAAAATGATCTGGCTTCTTTGATATTCTGGTTTTAAGAAGTGTATGAAGGAACTCCGACTCATACGGAAATAAGAATAGGTGGGCAAGGAAAGGCGCATAATTCGTTCCCATAGGAATGGCGACAATTTGTTGGAAAAGTATACCTTTAAATTAAAAAAAATATGTCAATACGAAACTCCTTCATATTGATCCCTTGTCCCCCTGTCTAGAATCTTTTATTGTTTTGCTCATATTTTTTTTTTATCAAATATGCTGTATGGTATTCTATAAAATAAAATTCCTTAGATGAACTTAAATGTAGGTTGCTTTTAGGTTTGAGTAAGTAATACATCTATATGTAATAGAAAAGATATACCTTTTTAGCAATATAGTAAAGAAACTATCCCACCAATCAATGACCTACCTGAGATTACCGTCGGTTTTTGATGAGGTTCGTGTTGCTAAATCTTAGAGTTTTAATGTTTGTTTTAAAAACTGTGGTGCATGTTAAGTGTTAGTTTTTTTCCACGGGATTTTAGTTTGTTTCTGATGTTTTCAGCCTCTTTTTGGCTAGATGACAAACGAAAACAGTATTGAATTCTTATCACAGGTCAGAATTAATATTTCGATGGTAATGTCTTTCCGAAGTTAAAAAGACAATACACTTGCATTTTTGTGGTTTTACTTTTTAGTAGTAAAACTCCCTTGAAATATATTAATCATTGCAGTATACATTAAATCATTTTAAAACAAAGGTTGTTATGAATGTTTATATTCAAAAATTGTTGTTAAGACCAATGCAATTGATATCAACTATTTTTTTTCATTGCTAATTTCCAATTTTGAAATGAAAATGAGCAATCGAAACTGTTACAATAATTTACGACAAAAATAGACGTTTTCGTGTTCCATCAGTTAGTGTTATTTTTGGACGGGGATGTTCCGTTAGTCCAATCTAAAGATGTTTTAAAAAGTTTGTACTTTCCTTTTGCTTGTTTTTGATCGGGTTTAAAGTGACGTTATTCATTTCAATTAATATTATTAATGTATTACTTCTATCTTCATAGTCAAGAATTGAGGTACTTTACCATATATAACTTATATTTTTTATTCTCATATTTCTATAGATACAAATATTCTGTAATAAAGTTTTGGTGTCCCTTATGAAAAGTTGTTACATATGGTCAAAGCAAAAATTCCAGAAAAATGCAAAGACACATTTAGAAAGCTTGTTTCTTCTACATATATGCGTTTGGAGCAAAAGAAAAATAACTAATTCATAGAAAAATATCTTACATATATATTATTTCATATTTTTATCGCCAAAAATGACTTTAGATTGACTTTTTGGCATATAGGGGGCAAATTTGAAAATTTCAAACAGCTAATAAATAACAATGACCTTGACCTATTTCACTTTCTTATTCCGAAATTTTGTATTCAATTTATTACAAGTAAGTTCTAAAGATGATTTTTAGATCTTAACTTTAATAATTTGTCCAAAACAAACTGTGTTTTTCACGACTTTTGATAGTAAGGTGTTCGTCAATTTCTAGGTAAATATCAAATTTCTTTTATTGGGTGTGAAAGGGTATATATAAATGATTTGTTTCGAAATTTGTGTAACATAAAGGTAAAACTTGGTTGAATATAAAGCTCTGTGTATAGCTTTGCTGTAAACGGATAATAACAAGAAAGGAATTATCCGTTAGATCAATTAAATGCACGTTAGAGGCCCTATAGATATAATTCAGATGCTCCTAAAGACTTCCGTTAGCTATTTAGCAACGATAAATTCCAGAATAAACTGGACCCCTGCTGTTGTCTCACTCTTATCTTGTGGCGAAGTATCAATTAGCGGGTGGCCAGTTTAGTCCGAGAACTCGTGTGTACAATGACGATCTCGATTCAACTACGGATCGTCATTTGACAGTGACTGGGAATCTAAATTGGTTAGTGAATTAACGGCTGAGAAAATAATTATAAAAGCAAAATCGCTCCATGCCGGACATCATTTCTCAACGACGAGCGTGATTGACGGAGTGGCGTTTTATATATAAACAAAAATGAGGCAATACGTTTCATTCTCACAATCTAATGCCTTCAAGGTAATATTTCCTAAAGCATTGCGATTGGTTAAAAACGTAATAAACATTACAAATTCAACCAATGAAGTTACGTTATTTCAATTTTGTTCAACCAACAATGAGATTATCCATAGTCCTTTAGATTCTGAAAAGATGAATTGGTCTAGAATAAGTATTGTGTACCAGTAAATCTAAATCTGATTACAACAATGTATATTGATTAAGCTTTTTTAACATTTCATTTCAATGTATTTAAATGACCTAATGTTACATGTTTTTATATTAGATTAAACTAAATCAAATTTTTTTCTTTTCTTTCAGCAAACCTGTCAGTAGAAGTGTGTGTAGCCGTTGTTATATCCATATGAACGAATCTCTTATCCTTGGCGCAAAAAAAAGAAAGAAAACTGGAATCATATTGTTGTTGTTATTTAATTTGTTTTTAGCCATGACTAATAGCAATTTTACCTCCAATTTCTTTAATATAAAATTAAAAAGACGTGGTGTGATTACAGTGAGACGACAACTATCACTAAGGCTGAATTCACTTGAAACTTTTGAGATAACTTTACTAACTCGGGTGTCAACAGAACGATTTTACTGAAACTACTCGAGTTAACCCCTCGTACCCTTGTTCTAACCCTCACCGAGCCAGGGTTAAACTCGAGAAACTCTTGAATGACGTCAAACCAATGAGAATATTTTATTTTTTATGCTTGGTCAGGGCCTCACCCTAGAGTTACTTAGAGTTGTTCCGAATATCAAATCTAGTGCGTACACGTGATAATCTATTAACTCTGAAGTCGATTGAAGAGTTTCAAGTGAACTCGGCCTAAAGCACGAATTGATTAAGGCGATACCAGATAACAGAGCGATTTTTTTTCAATTAAATCGATTGATGACCATTAAAAAGTGATATTCTTCTTTTGCCTATATTATAACGTAGAGTCGGCTATTTTAAGTACCGACATGAAAAAAATAAACAATTCAACAACTGCGTAAAGACAAATAAAATAATACAATGTACTATATCACGTTATTAAGATTATTTACAATGAAAATAATTATTTTCTATACGTCAAGAGCATCGTGTATCAATTGTGAAGTAGATAAGGAATATTTATCAATTAGGTCTTAGTATATTCCGATGAACTTTTTTTAGAAAAAAGGTTATATCAATGAAATTCAATCATGAAAGTTTTAATGGTAGTTAATGGGAAGAGCATCATCAATATTTTATTTTATTTATTTGAGTGTAAAATAAAATGATCTGGCTTCTTTGATATTCTGGTTTTAAGAAGTGTATGAAGGAACTCCGACTCATACGGAAATAAGAATAGGTGGGCAAGGAAAGGCGCATAATTCGTTCCCATAGGAATGGCGACAATTTGTTGGAAAAGTATACCTTTAAATTAAAAAAAATATGTCAATACGAAACTCCTTCATATTGATCCCTTGTCCCCCTGTCTAGAATCTTTTATTGTTTTGCTCATATTTTTTTTTTATCAAATATGCTGTATGGTATTCTATAAAATAAAATTCCTTAGATGAACTTAAATGTAGGTTGCTTTTAGGTTTGAGTAAGTAATACATCTATATGTAATAGAAAAGATATACCTTTTTAGCAATATAGTAAAGAAACTATCCCACCAATCAATGACCTACCTGAGATTACCGTCGGTTTTTGATGAGGTTCGTGTTGCTAAATCTTAGAGTTTTAATGTTTGTTTTAAAAACTGTGGTGCATGTTAAGTGTTAGTTTTTTTCCACGGGATTTTAGTTTGTTTCTGATGTTTTCAGCCTCTTTTTGGCTAGATGACAAACGAAAACAGTATTGAATTCTTATCACAGGTCAGAATTAATATTTCGATGGTAATGTCTTTCCGAAGTTAAAAAGACAATACACTTGCATTTTTGTGGTTTTACTTTTTAGTAGTAAAACTCCCTTGAAATATATTAATCATTGCAGTATACATTAAATCATTTTAAAACAAAGGTTGTTATGAATGTTTATATTCAAAAATTGTTGTTAAGACCAATGCAATTGATATCAACTATTTTTTTTCATTGCTAATTTCCAATTTTGAAATGAAAATGAGCAATCGAAACTGTTACAATAATTTACTGTTACAATGATCAACCAACAATGAGATTATCCATAGTCCTTTAGATTCTGAAAAGATGAATTGGTCTAGAATAAGTATTGTGTACCAGTAAATCTAAATCTGATTACAACAATGTATATTGATTAAGCTTTTTTAACATTTCATTTCAATGTATTTAAATGACCTAATGTTACATGTTTTTATATTAGATTAAACTAAATCAAATTTTTTTCTTTTCTTTCAGCAAACCTGTCAGTAGAAGTGTGTGTAGCCGTTGTTATATCCATATGAACGAATCTCTTATCCTTGGCGCAAAAAAAAGAAAGAAAACTGGAATCATATTGTTGTTGTTATTTAATTTGTTTTTAGCCATGACTAATAGCAATTTTACCTCCAATTTCTTTAATATAAAATTAAAAAGACGTGGTGTGATTACAGTGAGACGACAACTATCACTAAGGCTGAATTCACTTGAAACTTTTGAGATAACTTTACTAACTCGGGTGTCAACAGAACGATTTTACTGAAACTACTCGAGTTAACCCCTCGTACCCTTGTTCTAACCCTCACCGAGCCAGGGTTAAACTCGAGAAACTCTTGAATGACGTCAAACCAATGAGAATATTTTATTTTTTATGCTTGGTCAGGGCCTCACCCTAGAGTTACTTAGAGTTGTTCCGAATATCAAATCTAGTGCGTACACGTGATAATCTATTAACTCTGAAGTCGATTGAAGAGTTTCAAGTGAACTTGGCCTAAAGCACGAATTGATTAAGGCGATACCAGATAACAGAGCGATTTTTTTTCAATTAAATCGATTGATGACCATTAAAAAGTGATATTCTTCTTTTGCCTATATTATAACGTAGAGTCGGCTATTTTAAGTACCGACATGAAAAAAATAAACAATTCAACAACTGCGTAAAGACAAATAAAATAATACAATGTACTTATCACGTTATTAAGATTATTTACAATGAAAATAATTATTTTCTATACGTCAAGAGCATCGTGTATCAATTGTGAAGTAGATAAGGAATATTTATCAATTAGGTCTTAGTATATTCCGATGAACTTTTTTTAGAAAAAAGGTTATATCAATGAAATTCAATCATGAAAGTTTTAATGGTAGTTAATGGGAAGAGCATCATCAATATTTTTTTTATTTATTTGAGTGTAAAATAAAATGATCTGGCTTCTTTGATATTCTGGTTTTAAGAAGTGTATGAAGGAACTCCGACTCATACGGAAATAAGAATAGGTGGGCAAGGAAAGGCGCATAATTCGTTCCCATAGGAATGGCGACAATTTGTTGGAAAAGTATACCTTTAAATTAAAAAAAATATGTCAATACGAAACTCCTTCATATTGATCCCTTGTCCCCCTGTCTAGAATCTTTTATTGTTTTGCTCATATTTTTTTTTTATCAAATATGCTGTATGGTATTCTATAAAATAAAATTCCTTAGATGAACTTAAATGTAGGTTGCTTTTAGGTTTGAGTAAGTAATACATCTATATGTAATAGAAAAGATATACCTTTTTAGCAATATAGTAAAGAAACTATCCCACCAATCAATGACCTACCTGAGATTACCGTCGGTTTTTGATGAGGTTCGTGTTGCTAAATCTTAGAGTTTTAATGTTTGTTTTAAAAACTGTGGTGCATGTTAAGTGTTAGTTTTTTTCCACGGGATTTTTAGTTTGTTTCTGATGTTTTCAGCCTCTTTTTGGCTAGATGACAAACGAAAACAGTATTGAATTCTTATCACAGGTCAGAATTAATATTTCGATGGTAATGTCTTTCCGAAGTTAAAAAGACAATACACTTGCATTTTTGTGGTTTTACTTTTTAGTAGTAAAACTCCCTTGAAATATATTAATCATTGCAGTATACATTAAATCATTTTAAAACAAAGGTTGTTATGAATGTTTATATTCAAAAATTGTTGTTAAGACCAATGCAATTGATATCAACTATTTTTTTTCATTGCTAATTTCCAATTTTGAAATGAAAATGAGCAATCGAAACTGTTACAATAATTTACGACAAAAATAGACGTTTTCGTGTTCCATCAGTTAGTGTTATTTTTGGACGGGGATGTTCCGTTAGTCCAATCTAAAGATGTTTTAAAAAGTTTGTACTTTCCTTTTGCTTGTTTTTGATCGGGTTTAAAGTGACGTTATTCATTTCAATTAATATTATTAATGTATTACTTCTATCTTCATAGTCAAGAATTGAGGTACTTTACCATATATAACTTATATTTTTTATTCTCATATTTCTATAGATACAAATATTCTGTAATAAAGTTTTGGTGTCCCTTATGAAAAGTTGTTACATATGGTCAAAGCAAAAATTCCAGAAAAATGCAAAGACACATTTAGAAAGCTTGTTTCTTCTACATATATGCGTTTGGAGCAAAAGAAAAATAACTAATTCATAGAAAAATATCTTACATATATATTATTTCATATTTTTATCGCCAAAAATGACTTTAGATTGACTTTTTGGCATATAGGGGGCAAATTTGAAAATTTCAAACAGCTAATAAATAACAATGACCTTGACCTATTTCACTTTCTTATTCCGAAATTTTGTATTCAATTTATTACAAGTAAGTTCTAAAGATGATTTTTAGATCTTAACTTTAATAATTTGTCCAAAACAAACTGTGTTTTTCACGACTTTTGATAGTAAGGTGTTCGTCAATTTCTAGGTAAATATCAAATTTCTTTTATTGGGTGTGAAAGGGTATATATAAATGATTTGTTTCGAAATTTGTGTAACATAAAGGTAAAACTTGGTTGAATATAAAGCTCTGTGTATAGCTTTGCTGTAAACGGATAATAACAAGAAAGGAATTATCCGTTAGATCAATTAAATGCACGTTAGAGGCCCTATAGATATAATTCAGATGCTCCTAAAGACTTCCGTTAGCTATTTAGCAACGATAAATTCCAGAATAAACTGGACCCCTGCTGTTTTCTCACTCTTATCTTGTGGCGAAGTATCAATTAGCGGGTGGCCAGTTTAGTCCGAGAACTCGTGTGTACAATGACGATCTCGATTCAACTACGGATCGTCATTTGACAGTGACTGGGAATCTAAATTGGTTAGTGAATTAACGGCTGAGAAAATAATTATAAAAGCAAAATCGCTCCATGCCGGACATCATTTCTCAACAACGAGCGTGATTGGAGGAGTGGCGTTTTATTTATAAACAAAAATGAGGCAATACGTTTCATTCTCCTGATATTTTTACATTTTCATTTACAGCAGATTCCAACGAGTATGAAGCTATAGGTAGATTCTTTGTTAGCTTCCTTGCTAGCTCAACCATGAAATAATTATTAGACCTTATAAGGTAAGGTACAACAATCATTTTGGTGGAGTTAATAGTTAAGCAGAGAACCAATCAGAACTAGTGACATAATTAAATGTGTAACTGTATTTACAAGTGTTTAATAATAATTTCAATCTAAATTTAAAATTAGAATAATTTAATAATTTCAACAACTGCATTTTAGCGTTGTTTGATTTGTCAATTTTTTAGAAAATTATCAATTCTTTATTGAATACAGTTATGTGTATGTATAAGGTTATGAATTTGTGCCTTTGAATTACAATGTTTCAAATCATAATTATAAAACAGCAAAGATAATGAATAATAGAGATGGCATATTTAACAAATAAGGAAACTTCGATCAAGCAAATATTTGAGTGTCTATATTATTTAAAGTTAAACGATTTGTGGCAAATAATACCAAGTATTTTCAGAAAATCACAGATATTTTGTTATACATATTTTAAGCATAGATTCTATTAAGGAATGTATTCACTCAGCAAAGCTCTGATTCCTTTCACGGATTTGGACTTACTTTTGGAACTTTTGATAGCGACTAAATTGTTATGAAATTGGATTTACATATTTGTCAAGCAAATCGCTCAATGCAGACATTATTTGTCAAATGACGACGTGTTGAGAAATGGTACCGTTATTTATATATACAAAATGGGTCAGCTTCTGCTGGTGATTTAGTCCAGTATCACCATCCCAGTAGCAATACTGGTACTGGCTGAAATATCGGAGTTTTTGTGTTATTAAATTTGCTGTTAAATGTAAGAAATATAAATAATTGAAGGATTATATCTCCCATGCAAGCTCTATTCCTATTCAATAGGTTTAGACTATTTTTAAACTTTAGATAATTTTCAATCAATTTTAAATTTGGATTTTAACATATTTGGCCACGGCATCATGAAGAGAATTATTTGTCGAAATGCCATCTGTGCAGAAAAAATGGTACCGTTAAGTATTACTCAGACACTTGTTTCTATATTGCTAGCTTTATTATTTACAAAAAGTCCTAGACACCTTTAAATGTAAATTAAAAAAATCGTCCGATCACAAATTCGAGGCACCTAGAAGGTGTACTTGATTGTCATATAATATATTTGTTTAAACCAATATCTAAATTTATAAACTTGTTTTATGAAATCATTGCTAGCACTGCTTGCAAAAAATCCCATATACAATACTAAATTGTCAAACTATAAATGCAAAGAAAGTGTGGATTTTCTATAAATTCATTGTTAGCATTGAATCAACACAGGGTACACATCCTGAACAAAACAAAACCCGTAACTCGCTCAATTTAGCATACATAGAATTTTTAATTCAATGAAAACTTAAAAAAATTTAAGCAAGTTGTTTAGGGAAAACCTTTTTAGAAATATATTATAAAAGCCATGAAAGTTTTCATTGGGTATGAATTGGTGCTATCTCAAAACTTTAGGATAACATTTCATGGTGAGCTAACAAGGAACTAATTTCAAGAATGTCTACCCGTTATGCTTCAAAAAGTCCTAGACAACCGTTAATGTAAATTAAAAAAATCGTCCGAAGTCACGAAATTCGAGCGCACCCTAGAAGGTGTACTTGAATTGGTCCATATATATATATTTGTTTAAACCAATATCTAAAATTTATAAACTTGTTTAATGAAATCATTGCTAGCACTGCTTGCAAAAAAGCCTCCATATATCAAGTACTAAATTGTCAACTATGAAAGTGCCAAAGGAAATGCTGTGGATTTTCTATAAAATTTCCATTTGTTTAGCATTGAATCAACACAAGGGTACATCATCCTTGAACAAAACATAAACCGTAACTCCGCTTCTAATTTATTGTAATACATAGAATTTTTTAATTCAATGAAAAACTATAAGAAATGAAATTTAATTTGCAAAGTTGTTTAGGGAAACCTGTTTGTATGAAACATACATATTATAAACAGGCCATTGATATGAGTGTTTTCATTGGGTGATGAGTTGGTGCTATACTCCTCCCAACTTTGAGGTAATAATCATTTCATGGTTGAGCTAACAAGGACGCTAACCAAAGAATCTACCCGTAGCTTCATACTCGTTGGAATCTGCTGTAAATCAACATGAAAAAAATTGTTGCTTGTTGTGTCACCTAGCTATTATCTCTTGTCGTGCGAAAATTATTTTGGTGTCGACTTCCGTTTACCTCTACAATCAGAACACATGTGAAAACCGAACAAAACGCAAAGTCCCATGGGTGTTCGGTTTGGGCAGGTTTCACTGTAGTTGTTAATTTCGGTGTTATTTTTGTCTCTTGTGGGAGTTGTATCATTGGCATTCATACCACATCTTTTATATATATATTGTGTCACGATATCACAGTAGCATGGGTTCGAATCCCGGCGAGGGAAGAACCAAAAATTTGCGAAAGCAAATTTACAGATCTAACATTGTTTGGGTTGATGTTTAGACGAGTTGTATATACATTATGTACACAGACATGTATCACCATCATTGATGGCGATCCGATGGATACATCTGTTGTAGAGTTGTCACTAACTCGACGTACTTATAAATATAATTATTTTCTGTGACTGTATATTACATTAATTTGTAGGATCCTTTACTATAGATAATTTAGCTGATCTGTAACAATAACATCTTCATGCCTTATATATCATGTACTGTAGTACGCCGCTAGATAAAAACTGACGAGGAAAGGTAACACACGGCCAGAGAAAGCTCTTTTTTGAGAGCCCATGTGGTCGTGTGGTCTAGCGGGACGGCTGCAGTGCAGGCGATTTGGTGTCACGATATCACAGTACCATGGGTTCGAATCCCGGCGAGGGAAGAACCAAAAATTTGCAAAAGCAAATTTACAGATCTAACATTGTTGGGTTGATGTTTAGACGAGTTGTATATGTATATATATATATTTCAAAATATATATTCAAACTCGTACATGTTATAAGTCGAAATGACAGACAATAGTTAAAACACCCCAAGAAAACTGAGCAATACGATCATCACAGATTCCGGGGGCTGATCTCAGTAAGAAAAAAAATGGCACTATTCCTGTAGCGAATTAGACGGTCAGCAGTAATCAACAGTTACTAATGAGGTAGGGTTCAAAAAGGATTCGCGAAAAAAAAAAGAAAGAACAAATTATCGGTCAGAGAGTAGTAGGTCAGAGACCACAGTTGTCGTTCTATTATTTTGTAGTCCCTAGTGTGGACAGTGTTACTTGCCAATTTTTAGCTCACCTGGCCCGAAGGGCCAAGTGAGCTTTTTCCATCACTTGGCGTCCGGCGTCCGTCATCGTCGTCCGTCGTCGTCCGTCGTCGTTAACTTTTACAAAAATCTTCTCCTCTGAAACTACTGGGCCAAATTAAACCAAACTTAACCACAATCATCATTGGGGTATCTAGTTTAAAAATTGTGTGGCGTGACCCGGCCAACCAATCAAGATAGCCGCCATGGCTAAATATAGAACATAGGGGTAAAATGCAGTTTTTGGCTTATAACTCAAAAACCAAAGCATTTAGAGCAAATCTGACATGGGGTAAAATTGTTCATCAGGTCAATATCTATCTGCCCTCAAATTTTCAGATGAATCCGACAACCCGTAATTTGGTTGCTGCCCCTGAACTGGTAATTTTAGGGAATTTTTGCTGTTTTTGGCTATTATCTTGAATATTATTATAGATAGAGATAAACTGTAAACAGCAATAATGTTCAGCAAAGTAAGATTTACAAATAAGTCAGCATGACCAAAATGGTCAGTTGACCCCTGAAGGAGTTATTGCCCTTTATAGTCAATTTTAACCATTTTTTCGTAAATCTTAGTAATCTTTTACAAAAATCTTCTTCTCTGAAACTACTGGGCCAAATTAAACTAAACTTGGCCACAATTATCATTTGGGTAACTTGTTTAAAAAATGTGTGGCTTGACCTGGCCAATCAACCAAAATGGCTGCCACGGCTAATAATAGAACATAGGGGTAAAATGCAGTTTTTGGCTTATAACTCAAAAATCGAAGCAGTAAGAGAAAATCTGATAGGGTTTAATTGTTCACTAGGTCAAGATCTATCTGCCCTGATGTTTTCACATGGATCGGACAACCCGTTGTTAGGTTACTGTCCTGCATTGGTAATTTTAAGGAAATTTTACCGTTTTTTGTTATTATCTTGAATATTATTATAGATAGAGCAATAACGTTCAGCAAAATAAGATCTACAAATAAGTTTGCATGACCAAAATAGTCAATTGACCCCTTAAGGAGTTATTGCCCTTTATAGTTAATTTTTAACATTTTTCATAAATTTTTGTAAATTTTTAGAAAATATTTTCCACTGTAATCACTGGGGCCAAGTTCATTATAGATAGAGATAATTGTAGCAACAAGAATGTTCAGTAAAGTAAGATCTACAAACACATCACTATCATCAAAACACAATTATGTCATGAATGTATCCGTGTCCATTGTTAAATATGCACAAGACCACGGTGAGCGACACAGGCTTTTTAGAGCCTCTAGTTCTTATACCCTTCAAAATATATTTCTCCATGTTTTATGCCTGAGACACAGGCTTTTTAGAGCCTCTAGTTCTTATACCCCTTCAAAATATATTTCTCCATGTTTTATGCCTGAAATAGCAAGCTAGAGGGTGAGGTGAACTTACACTGTCAATCAATTTGAAACATGAATTTCAAAGTAAAGTAGTCCCCCTTAACATAAAAGTGTCCATATTTTGAGTTAGAATGGATGAACGTTTCTATGATTTTAATATAATTTGTACCAAAAGTAGTAAACCTCACTAAAATTATATTTAAAAGCGCAGGTTTTGTTTTTTCAAATTTTCATTTATTGTTTAAAAGAAATGCAATACAAAAAACATCTTTGCTCTCGGGCCAGAAGCAGCTCAGTGTTAACAACAACTAATAAATAATTCGATTTTCTCTAGACACAAGTATCAATCAAAACACACCCATCGATTTTAAAGTGTGTATAGTGTAAGAAAACCATGATCTGGTGCTTGTAAAAAAAAAATATGAACATAGCTTAACCTCATTGGTTGATATCTTTGGTGGAAGTACATGTGATACATCCTCATTCTTTCAATATCCAAGCTGTGGGAAGGTCGTGCCCCACGTGTTGTCGGCAAAGTAACTATAGTCTTTAACTTTTACTTACATTTGCCTTGGTGGCAATATAGCCTTGGTGGCTTTAAGACCTTGGTGGTCATTTATATATGCCTTGGTGGCAAAAGACCTAGGTGGTCATTTATATATGCCTTGGTGGCAATAGACCTAGGTGGTCATTTTTTATATGCCTTGGTGGCAATAGACCTAGGTGGTCATTTTTATGATTTTTTACAGTTGCCTTTTTGGCAAAAAGGAATTAAAAATACTAGCCTTGGGGGCGTCAAGACCTTGGTGGTCTTTTATATTCGCTTTGGCGGCTTCTTGATAGAACTAGATGGTAATGTTTGACCTTGGTGGCAAATTTTTTTGGGATTTAGACCTTAGGTAGTTATTATCAACCCAGGTGGTCAGATATTTGTTATGCCGTGCGCCGGTTAAACGCAGGGCAAAGTGCTATCGCTATATAAAATATATGTGGAAGTGGGGGCTCTGGCCATTTTGGAAAATTGTAGTTGAAAGGAGAATAATAAATTGTTTATAGAGTAAATAGTTTCTTTTGTTACTTTTGACTGTGTTGTGGACTTTTCATTTATTTTTACATCGTACATACTGATAGAAATGCTATTTAAAGACTTTGTTAGAAAAGAATAGAATTATTGAGAAAGTGGAATAATTTAGTGTGACATGTCACTTGATATTCATGTTTTTTATCGGAGTGATGTGTATTGAATTATAAGGTGTCTTCGTCGAGGTCCGCGTTCAGCGGTCTGTTTGATTGTACATTGAATTGAATAGAATGTTTTTGTTTTCAGATGGTGTTACCTACAGCTTTGACAGGGTGACGAATGAAGGAGAAGTAATATGACATTGCACGATGATTCATGTCAATGAGTTTGAACAACCTTTTTAAAAGGAAAGGATTTTTCTAATCAGAATATGGTGAGAACAAATTGCAATTGAAGTAATGTTTTGATTTCTGAAAATATGAAATTAATGCATGGGGAAAATATTGATACTACACTAAATTATGTATGTCTGTGTTGAGAAAGGCAGAAGATGCCAATATGGCACGGTACTAAAAAAAAAAAAAAATCTGTGATGGAAGCAGCTTTATGTTCAAATGAACCTTTTTAAAAGTAATGCTGATAATTTTTCCGTAATTTCATGATGTTTTCTGTTGGATGTGTAATTAATTTCATTGATGTGTTGAAATATGTCAAAAATCTTTTTGTCATGGGAGATTAAATAATGGTTGCAATATTTTTGTTTTGTTTTGTTTTATCTAAATTAATAAATAAATATAATGTTAAATGATTTTGTATACTAGTACAAATGTATACTTACATTTTATGTATGGTTAAATTTTTTAATTTAAATTTCTTTGTCTACAGTTCCAGGGACACTGATTTCCTAGTGGTTTTCCACGTGGATTGTAGGCAAAGGGATGTTTCCTTTTCAAAGTGTGACTAATGCTGTCTTTAGTACAAATACACAATTTGTTATTGGTTAATATATTTTCAGTAGACATGTGAAGAATCGAGTGGAAATACAATTGTCAATGTTCCTGATTATGAAGTAAAGAGTGTGTTTGATTCAACAACAGTAAAGAAAGAGACAAGCCAGCATAGTTTACACTTGGAGGTTGAGTCCCTTTGCTTACAAGCTTTCCACATGCTGAAGATGTTATTAGAATAATGACAATGTTCATTTTGATATGAGTTCATTGCCTTAACTCAACTTTTAAAAGTCCGTAGGTGGTCAAATTCATGAGAATATATTGAATTATGAACGATTTATAAAGAACTGTTTACATGCATCTTTAAATGTTTAGAAGTGTTTTAAAGTAATTTTAACAGGAATAATATTTAATAAAAGGGTTGAATTTGTTTTGAGTATTGGGAATACTATTCCTTAAGGGCATACGATACAGTTACAGGGAGGTAATGACGTTGCTAACGTAAAATGTTATTTTCGCGACGTCAAACTATGACATATCGGGAAAAGATGCATTTTTCGACTATTTTTTATCATTCAAACTGATTTAATTTGAAAACGACTGCATGGACCCCTATTTTTTAAAACGACATTCTGTTTCATTTGGCAAGGAGATTATGTGGACCAAATTTTATAAAACTGTAAATAGAGGATTTTTTTTAATTTTGATAAATATACAGCAAAAAATACGATTTTTTCTTAATTCTTGACCATTTGATAAATATGAGTTATTTTTGAATAAAAAATGCATAATTTTTTAGGATACTTTTAAAATACAAAAATTACAAATTATCTACTAAAAACCAATTCGTGTTTATCTTTTAAAACAAAAAAGGTATGGCTTTCTTTCGAAAGGGACAATACGGCTATAAATCCGAATTTTGAGCAAATATACAAAATTTCGACCTCATTTAACCAAAAAAATAGCACATGAAGGTATATTTTTTATTACATATTTGATTTAAGCAGGCAAAAACTAGCCTATATGGAAATTTTCATCAAACTGTAAATACAGGATCAAAACTGTATCGTATGCCCTTAAGGGAAAGCCTTGCTAGTGGTATATTTTGAGATTGGCCTGCAAATATGCTGTATGGACTATAGAGTTTTCTATGCCCATAACTCAACATGAACTGGATGCAAGATTATATCAATCACTGAGGATATGTGTATAACCTCATTGGTTGATATCTTTGGCGGAAGTACATGTGATACATCCTCATTCTTTCAATATCCAAGTGGTGGTTGGTTAAAAAGCTATGTTTGGTCAGGCAATACATATTGTATTGCCTATTTGGGTTGATGAGGTTCTTGATAAGTTCCCCCCTCTCCCACCCATAAGTACCAAAATGTGGATATGCTTTTATATTTATATTTCAATATTGGTTTTACATGTATGCATTTTGGGTTGATGAGCACGAGACAACATTAGAAAAACATGAGCATTACCATGGGATCATGTTGACAAAACAAACCTTCGCTTTATCGATTTTCAAGGGAAAGGTCAATTAGGGCAAGTGTATTGGCATGTTTGTGTTTGCTTTTTCATTACAACGGTAAAAATAATATTATATATCTCGGATGACAATAATGTTGATTATAATGCTTCATTTTATGAGCTCCAGAGTAGTTTTATAACTGAAAAACAACTGTGCACTATATCCAGTGAGCTCTTCTGCATTGCATTGTGCATGGTAGTCCACATTTTGGTTTCTGAAACGTTAAGATATTATCTTGTATTCGGTTCTTTCCTCTAGAGTTTTCTATGCCCATAACTTAACATGAACTGGATGCAAGATTATATCAATCACTGAGGATATGTGTAGTTCATAACTGTATAGCAAAACATATATATAGGTATATCTTTAACTAGTAAACTATTTGCGAACTGTAAAGGTATTAAAGAAATGCACAGGATTTTACATCAAAAATACATTTTTAAGTCGGTTTCAGTATTTCAATTGAGTTTCTGACTCATCCAATGCTGTTGAGTCAGTACTATTTCGACAAATTGAGCACACATGCCACTACTTCTTAATGAATACGATTTATTACCCCATTATATCTATACCGTCGATCTCATGTGTTTATATTTTGTTTTTCCAGAGTATAACAACAAAAACAATGATAAAAGATAAAGCAGGTAAACAAATGGAAGCCTTAACGGTGTTTCAAATAACTATCAAGTACTTTAAAGACCATATGTATACAAAAATAACCGAAAACGTTAAAGACATAGATAACCAGATTTGTGTTGTCTATGTATTTACAGTACCAGCTAATTGGGACTACTTAGCTGTTGGGTTCATGAGAGAAGCTGCAATAAAGGTTTGTGATTCCTTTTCAGTTTGCTTATTAAAAGTGCACGTATATCGATATTTATCGTTTTAACAAACAAAAAATGACCGCCTAGTTTGAAACAACAACCAACACACTACAAAATCAAAGACAACAACAGGCAACTACAACATTACAACATACGAACTTTAACGAAAAATTAATGTTATTATCATTTTTACAAATGTTTGTATAGAATTTCTTTAAACTAATAATGCCATTATTTATTCCCTTAAAAGTAAGATAAGTCGACTATTCAAAAACATTATTCTGAACTGAAAGTCCCTAATGCAAATGGCAATTGAAAAGCCCATGCACATCGAGTGAATGTATATAAACTGTCATATACATGTACCTGACTTGGTACAGATATTTTCTAATGTAGAAAATCGTGGATAAAACTTGTTTTTATAGCTAGCTTAATCCCTTGTATGACAGTCTTACAATGTCAACGATGTGCGAATAGATTAAACTGACATTATACGCAAACATGTTAAAATAGTTACCAACGTACCAAGATTAATTATAATTTAATACCCCAGACATAAGACTCATCAGTGACGCTCAGATGAAAAAAGTTATAAAGCCAAACAAGTACAATATTGAAGAGCATTGAGGGCCGAAAATTCCAAAAGGTTGTGCCAAATACGGCTAAGGTAATCTATTTCTGGGATAAGAAAATCCTTAGTTTTTCGAATAATTCAAGGTTTTGTAACAGGAAATTTATAAAAATGACCCTTTAATTGATATTCAAGTCAACACCGAAGTGCTGACTACTGGGCTGTTGATACCCTCGGAGACGAAATGTCCACCAGCAGTGGCATCGACCCAGTGGTGTAAATAGTTATTAAATTAGGGAACAACAGTCTTAAGCACATTAAAAATATTACATGTACTTCAATAAAGAAACTAAAGCTTAAACAAACGAAGGTAGTTTTAATAAGTTGAAGCCTATCAACTTGGATCTAAGTACACATGATTGTGTATATGATATGATCTTTCTAATTTTATTGTCAAATTAGTTTTGACCTTATTTCAAGAACATAGAAAATGATAGTGCGAGAAAGACATCCGTGTACTATGGACAATAAACCGTTTCACAATATTTCTCAAGACTCTCTTTCACTACGGACAGAATTGTTGTCATTCCAATTGGACAATTCGTTCGTCAAGATGAAGATGAGCCGGCAATGTACCATAGCGTGTACGGAATTTTGTGAATCTCAGTTATCCAAAAAAAATTTTTTTTGCAAATTCTCCAACTTACTGCTCAATGTGATGTGCATTGAATCTATGAAGGACTTTTGATTCGCCTAAAGCTCATCCTTGTCAAATAAAAATGAAATGTATTTGTATGTGGGATTACCTGAGTGCTCATTTATTCATAATTTTCATACAAGATACCCGTAGTAGTTAAATTTACATACAAAGACAATATTATTTGAAGCTTTGTCCGCAGAAGCAACGATAAAGATTAATAATGTGTTTGGCTTTTAAATTTAACATCGAGTGTAGCTGTATAAGGTTAACCCTTTAGCAGGTTTTGTTGTACTAGTAATGCATTTATTCAGGCAGGTATTGGCAGCAGACAGTTGGCCATTGTTTCAGAACCTGAAGCTGCATCTATGTATTGTCAGGTCGTGAATTCGCACTTGAATGACACACAACAAAAGAATTCCTTTGAAACTCAATTTAAATCAGGCAAGATGTTTATGATGGTTGATCTTGGAAGTATGAAAAGTTCATGCAATATAATTTTATAGATTTGATTCCGTTTCTGAATTGCAACTTGTATTATGTACTGATAAGTTTAAGCAAAATCTAAATTATTTCAAGTATAAAATGTTTTACTTCTAAGACTTGCACTATCGTCTGACATACTGTTTGATAATAATCGCATTGTATAGGGTGCGACAGGAATCTTAAATTATATTAGGCGTCATGTTTCGTCGAAATTTTAACTCAAATGTTGATTTCCATATGCTTTAATTCGAATTATATAAAATAAGATTAAATAAAGGCAACAGTAGTATACCTCTGTTCAAAACTCGTAAATCTATGGACAAAAAACAAAATCGGGGTAACAAACTAAAACTGAGGGAAACGCATTAAATATAAGAGGAGAACAACGACACAACATTAAAATGTAACACACACAGAAATGGAGTACGCATTAGACAAAATCCGATGAGAATAACAAATATAACATCAAAACCAAATACATGAATTTGGGATAGAAAAGTACCGTGACACATCTTATAGTAATAAGAATTCACACTCAAATATAAGAAGAAACAAACGACACAACGGGAAAACAACGTTAAAATTTTACACACACAGAAACGAACTATGATATAAAAATGGCCATTTCCTGACTTAGTACAGGACATTTTGAAAAAAGAAAATGGTGGGTTAAACCTGGTGTGGATAATTGACGTGTTGAGAAAGGTTTTTTATGCGTTTTGATGAGATATGCATTTATTTTCGTACCTTCAGTTTTAAGATCCCCAAATATAGTGCACAACAAAAACTAAAGACTCATCAGTGACGCTCGAATAAAAAAATGTTAAAAAGGCCAAAAAAGTACGAAGTTGAACAGCATTGAGGACCAAAAATTCCTAAAATGTATGCCAAATACAGCTGCGGTACTCGATTCCTGAAGTAGAAAAGCCTTAGTTTTTCTAAACTTTTAAGTTTTGTTTTCAATTATGAACATATCAATGATAACTCTAGTCAACACAGAAGTGCTGACTACTGGGCTGGTGATACACTCGGGGAAATAAATCTCCACCAGCATTAGTATCGACCAAGTGGTTGCAAATAAACTCATCTGAACGACCTCTTTGACGTATGATGTTTGGCATTTTGGATCCGCAATGCTCTTCAACTTCGTACTTGTTTGACTTGATAAATATTTATTTTGATAGGAGCGTCACCGTTGAGTCTTATGTAGACAAAACGCGCGTCTGGCGTACTAAATTATAATCCTGGTACCTTTGATAACTATATTACTTTTCTCGGTGAATATTAATAATTTTTAAATTTCTTTACAGTATTAATTTTGCAATATTTATTTGTTGCGTTTTTCAACATCACTTCATTCTCTAGTATTGTCATGTCTACATTAGAAAAGCCCTAACACAGTTCCTAAAGGTTTGTGGGATTGCAAAATATGTATAACCACTGGAGACATAATAATGGCGAAATGCGCATCTGGTGAAGTGAATTTGTTGTCGGAAATGACATAACTACTTTACATCTAGAAATTGACAATGGGTTGAAAATAAAACGTTTGCGTTGAAAGAGATGATTTCAGCTTTTAAATGGTGAACTGTCCATTTATATATAGTTACATTCCAGCAAGCATTTGATACGACTTTCCAGGGCTCGAATTTTCTTGACAGAGAGTTACAGCTCATAAAAATTCTTTTGAACCAAACGTTCCAAGTTGAAATCATCCCTTCGTAAGTTTAACGGACGCCTTCACGAGTTGGTTGGCCATTTTTGAATGGTCAAAGTATATGATCCAGACGTGATAACGGATATATTTCAATTTTTTTAATTACAATCTAGACAGTTTTCCCCGAATGTGACCTTCCGAAATAGACTTTGTACCGGGTTTGTTATAATATAAACAACACGACGGATGCCACATGTAGAGCAGGATTTGCTTGCCCTTCGAGAGCACGTAAGATCACTCCAGGTTTTTGAATGGATAGGGTTGTAATTTGCGTACTGTCGTTTGTATCTATTTCCTTTTTGTTTAGCATATATTTCATTTTGTATCATTGTAATATGAGTAGCAGGTTTGGCTAGCCGTACAACCTGGTTCAACCCACCATATTTTCTTTAAATGTCCTGTTCCAAGTCAATAATATGGCAGTTGTTTTCAAATACAAAATGTAGATTTTCTAAGTATGTTGGTGTTTGTTTTTGTTACTCTTCAGTGTTTCTGTTGTTCCTTTGGTTTCCTGTTTTGGTTGATTAGTTCCCTTGGTTTTAGTTTCTAACCCGGAATTGTTTTCTCTCAACCGATTTAAAACTTTTAAACAGCGGTATACTACTGTTGAGTTTATTTAAGCATGACATTGTCAGTTTTTTTCGACTTATGAGTGTGATTGTCCCTTTGGTATCTTTCCCCTCTCTTTTAAAACATAAATTCAATTTTCTTAAAAAAGCAAATGTTCAACAAGTCTAATATAGGCTTTATCTTAATCATGTCTACAAATTAATCGATTCCAAAGATGTTCGAAGGTCATATATTACAAAAGCATTATGAAGAACTATAAGTCCACAATTTGTGATAAAGTGTGTAGTTTAAATATAACTTTTCAGGAAATAATATATGAACTAAAGTACTTTTAACTGTCAAAAGAAACACATTTAAGTTTGTTAGGATGTTTGCCTCCATTTTTTTATTTTGCCAGATTTCGAATCTTGGTTTTATCGATGAATTGCCATTAAAAAAAATGCCACTAAACCCTACTTTTTTTCATAATTTTATTACATAAGTTTAAAAAGCCATATTTTAAAAATTATATAGAAATTTTGTTATTTTTCATATTTTGAAACAATAAGGTGCCAATGTTTAAATATGAAAATCTAGAGAGAATTATTTCCCGCCAATTTTCAATGGCTTATATCTCGAAAATGAGCACACGGACCTCCATTTTTTTCTACTTTTTGAGTTTCTTTATTAATATACTATCAATTCATAATAGTCTTTTAAAAAGCTTGTTATTTTTAACAGGTAGCGAACATCCTTAAAGGCCACAGTAGTTTACAGATGTCACTAAGAAGAGACAAATCAGTTTAAAAAACTAATCCTATTTGTTTTGACTCTATTATCAAGTGGTAATGAAATTAATATTATTTTAGAATGTTTGATGAGGTCTGTAAATTTAATTTTACGCATATGAGATATTTTAGAATGATCAACGATAAACATTACTGTAGATTATCACAGTGACTATACCGATTGAATAAACATAGTCTTTTCACTTTCAACTTTAGGATAATGTTCTTCTTTTGTGAGATTGAAATGATCATATTCTTTAAAATAAATTATCCTATAGTTAACTTAGCTCACCTGGCCCAAAAGGGCAAAGTGGACTTTTCTCATCCCCGCCAAGCAACCAAGATGACCATCGTGGCTTAAAGTTGAAACGGAAAAAGGGGAGGTGGTTGTTGGTGTAAAATACAGTTTTTGGCTTTTATATCTGAAACTTCAGCATTTAGAGCAAATTTCACATGGGAGTTAACCAATTCATTAAGACAAGATCTATCTGCGGTGAATTTTCAGACTCGTCAGAAATCCCGTTGTTTGGTTGCTTCTTCTTAATTGGTAATTTTTTAGGACATTTTGCAGTTTGTGGTTATTATCTTGAATAGTATATAAGATACAGAATAAACTGTAAAACGCAAAATTGTTCAGCAAAATAAGATATACAAATACGTCAAACATGACCAAAATTGTCAGTTGACCTCAGAAAGGGTTATTTCCACTTTAATTACTGTGAATAAATAACTAGGTACACAAAAACACTATTTGCCCGTATTTACAAAAACTATATAAGCTCGCTTTTGTCAATTCTTCATACAATTTAGATGGCTTAAGTTTAATTTTAAACAACACTTTATTTGGTTTTTAGGTAGATCCGTCAATATCACAGTTCATCAAAGATATATATATAATGATTTTTGACGGGAAGTTATTCCGCCGAGTGGTGGTCCATTGGGTGGTAACTCAAAAGATGAGAGTTTTATATCTTCCTTACTAAAATTGTTGTTGTCGGTGTGATGGAAGAATTTAAGAAAAGAGAACTTAATGACTTTATTGATTAGTTCAGAGAGTATGAGACCAAAAAGAGTGATACGTACAAAATCATTACCCAGAGTAGTTTTACCATTGACTGTTACCTTAACTGATTTAGCTAAAAGCCTATGGCAGAAAATGAGATCGCTGTGGAGAAATCGCCTTATCGTGATTCGGTTAACTACAGTAAACAAAAGATTCATATTATGCCTGATACATTCAGAGATTTATTTAAACCTACTATAGAAGCATTAGTAGAACACCTTGAAACTATGTTTCGTCAGGCAGAGTTACGTGATTTGAAAACCCATTGTCATGGTTGGAGGGTTTTCAGAATGTGAGCTCGTTCAACACAAAGTCATGGAGAGATTTGGAAGAAATATAACAATAATCATATCTGAAAAGGCTGGGCCTCCAATTTCAAAGGGAGCAGTCTTATATGGTCATTCAATGAAACTATAGTGGTCGATCTGGAGAGGACAAAAAGGGTATGTAGGAGAGGGACAGAAATTTGGTTAAACAATATTATATTTAATGAAAATAGACCACGCACGGTAACCCATAGTTGTATACTTCTATGTCATTTGGTATCTAGTGGAGAGTTGTCTCATTGGCAATCATTCCACATCTTCTCTTATTAGTATATTTTATCATTGCTTGTTTGTATAGTGATTAAAATTATAACACAATGTTTGCTGTTGTGCCCTTATTTTTGGCATATTTACCTATTATGTCTGTTTGTTTTGTGCACACATCGGTTTCAATATAATATAATGTGATGCGACTATCATACATGTACAAGTGAAAGGTTTCGCTATCTGTAAAACCATAAAAAAATATCTGTAACAAGTCAGGAATATGACAGTTGTTTTCTTGTGTTTGAGCTTCAGATTTTGCCATTCTGATTAAGGACTTTCCGTTTTGAATTTTCCCGGAGTTCAGTATGTTCGTGATTTTATTTTTTGGATACTAGTAATGGATAATCAACAAAAAAGATCGAGAAACAAGCAATGTTGATTATTATAATCGGTCAAAAAAATCATGGCATGAAAAATTTCAATACTACTTGGAGTATGATTTGTCAAGTGTGTTATAGAAGCAACAACAAATACAAAATGTGATTGATTATAATAAAGTTTGAGAA